>JBCEWC010004727.1:0-26564 GCA_038996855.1 Solanum aculeatissimum
CTATGATGGCTTGATCGAGGACTTTCGGGTTCTCCTTCGCCATGTCACATCTAGGCCCCCTATCAGGGTCGTGACATCCGTGAAGCCTCACTTGGTTCGGGGCCCTGGTCCATCACCTAGCTCACACTCTGGATCACCCCATGGACGGGCTCACAGGACGTGTACCACCACACGGTCCATGGTCCTTCTTTGTGGCCCTGCTTTAGCCAACTTTGTCGCTTCCTTTCCAGAATGCTTTCATGCATAGACAATTTTACCTCAAATGCCATAACTTTTACATCCAAATTTCGAATCGAGTGAAACCAATTGTGTTGCGAAGACAACTCAAAGAGATTGACTTTGATAGGTCGTGGCTCATACAGGTCATTCCATACCAAAAGATATGACCATTCAAAGTCAGCCCTACCATACAACCTGATAAATAACTCAACCAATGCGATCCCTTTGAACATGGCTACATAAGTACAACCCATGATGGCCATTAGCCAACCAAAGTAGGCTCAAAACATACCTTGATCAACCACTATGAAGTTCAAAATTTTTTGGGTTTTTACAACATTATACTTTAAAACACAATCCAGACCTCGGACCTAGCCATGACATGGCAAATGTGATATCTGAAGGCATCCCATCCAAGCCTCGTGTTCATATGGAATTCATAAGGTAAAATAACCATACATAAGAGAATAAGCAAGCGAAAGTATATAGAAATAAAATATTATAGTTCCCACAAGGGAATATCCATCCATTCATAGTCCAAAACATTCCTCTACATCATGGATCTTTGCGGGGACTAGCACATAGGTCACCCTCAAGATATACATTAAAAGAAAAACATCATAGGGTTTGTTCCCGAATCATAGGAACTCACCAATAAGACTTCAAGCTCAAATCTGCAATCTAGCTACAAAATGGATTAGTTGCCTCGTCATCCTTCCTTACATGATTAGTTCATGTAGGCAAAAAAGTATGCATTAGTACATATAATAAACTAAGTATATAGGCATGCCATGAATCAAAGGACACCATAATAATACCAATATGCATAATCATCTTCAATAGGATAAGGGTACGATATGCATGAGCATGCAAGTTAAAAACCATGAGGAGAAGTGTTATAAAATCCATTCATAATCTTAACATACATATGTGGGAATAAGACCATAACCGACATTCATAAGACCACGAAGACTATTACATGAAATTTTTATGTTCACTCTACACGAGCTAGAGGAGACTACTTTGCCAAGGTAAACTCGATCCTCACCCTATAGGATCTATCCTAGCACGGTGAGAATCACCATTTGACCCTACCCTTTAGGCTCTATTCTAGCATGGTGAGTGTCTATCATTTTAAGATAATTAGATCCAATAGCACACCTTTAAGGCATAAAATATAATCATTGTTCCTATGGTGGCACATAGTTATGGGCCATGGAATCTTCCAAGGACTTCTCGGTGCTAAGACATATCCCACATAATACTTTAAATCATGCAAATACATAACTTTTATCATAGTTCATACTTCATTAAAATCATGCTTTCATAGTTCGTAAATAGTCATCATAGATTTCATGAAAACATCATGTCATAAGAATAGTCCATCTACTTTACTTTCATCATGGTGTGGATAGACATTCCTACCTTTTTCATCACCCTTTTTATCATAGCATCATTATTATCATTATCATAATATCATCATAGTCATAAAATATTCTTTTACATACTTGAAAACTTGATCATGAGAATTCATAGTTTGATCACAAGAGACTAGGGATAAGTGTGGGTCTATGGACAATTGAGTCAAAATCATGTAATTGAATAGGATTTATAGAATATTTAACATGCATTTAAATCAATTTAGAGCATTAGTAAAGGAACCCATATCAAAATCATTAAGCCCTAATCATGCATGCTTTAAAACCTCATACTTTTGCGTGAAAATCATATAGATCACGTAATTCATCATAATTCATGCATAATTAGTCATAATCATCATATAGAAATCATAATTCATGCATTAAAATCTGCTTAAAATCCTATTAGAATTCATCATAAACGTTTGATAAAAATAAGGTTTTGAATTGGGCTTCATGGATGAAACTAATTCATGAGTGAAGCCCTACATAACTCAAGTAGAATCCTTAAAATCGAGGAGAAAATTTTGGAAAAACTTGGTCAATGCTTCAAACTTTAACTTCAATGGAACCCTTGACTTAGAAAAAATAGGAGAATTAAAAGCGTTGAATGAATTAGGGATACAACTTATAGGTACTAGGTCGGTTGGGGTAGTTAGAGTCTCCAAAACGATGTAGTTTATAGCTTAGATGTACTGAAAAAGTCAAAAACACCCTTCATAAAAAATTGCCAGAGCCGTCCACGAGACCCCTCTTGCGGGTCGTGGATCGACTTACGACTCGTAGCTTACCTTGTGGATCAGGGTTTCACAAAAAATGAGTCATTAGAATTGCAGCTTCAAGGATATGGACATGAAGTACAACCCATGTAAAAATATACGGGTTGTAGAACCCCTCGTAGAGTAATTCCAGACATAGGCAAAATTTAGTTCCTTAGGGCCTCCACCTACGAAACCACTTATGGGTCATGGGTTGATATATGGGCCTGTCTACTAACTCGTAAGTCAATTTCTCGCAAATCATTTGTAACACCCCGTATTTTCCACATGCTAGTACTATTTATATAACACTTGATGTAGCCTTGCGATATAGGTGGTGGAATAAGGTTTTCATATGAATGGGAGTAATTTGAATTATGTCGGAGGTGATGCAATGTCCCACATGTTTCTGTGGGTGTGAGTCCAAGTTAAGCTTGATGATAGAATTTAAATTCAGAATAACAAGGTGCTATTCGAGTTGAGGTTCAAAATGAGATATTAAGATACGACACGGGGGATTAAGGATTGGGAAAACAAAGTAAAATTTATGAACTGCTTGCTTGGCTAAATTAAGCTAGTAGGTGACAAGTAGGTGCATCACCTACTTGGAATTCTTGACCAAGTTAATGAGAGCTTTAGTTGGATTAGGTATCTAAGCTAAGTGTCTTAATAAAGGGGAAGTAGGTGCATCACCTACTTGGCTATTACTGGCTGAAAATGAAGCAAAAAGAGGAGGTGCAAAAAGGGATTATTTTAAGTGCCAAAAAAAGCTTATAAAAAGGCAAGGATAGCTGGACATTTCATTCATTTTAACACACAAAAAACAGATTAAACTCCAGCTTTCTTTTCTCTCTCAAAGGTCAAGGAGCATCAACCTTAGAAATTCCTTTAGGGTTTTTCAGGAGACCCTTCTTGTTTCAGGCTAAGGTGAGTGAGAATACCTATAGATTTAGCTTAATTCTATCATAAAATACAAGGAAAATATGTTACTTATGCTTAAATAGAAGAATAGGGCAAAACATTCTCTTAAGTACTGCTCATTTCTCTTGATTGTTAAGAGACTTTTGGATTCTTGTTTCGTTTAAAGTGTGAAGAGAAATGAAAGTTCTTGAAGAAATTGAGTTAAAAAAGGTGAGTTAGAAGAATTGAAATATGTTGCTGCCATATCTTTATTTTTTCTGTCGACATAAGGTTAAGTACGATATTTTAAGGGTAAGTTTGATAGAAACTCGTGGGAGGATGATCAGGAACTATGGTCCCACGTCCTCTATTGATTTGGTGTTGTTTGGGTATGTAAATATGTTGAAATTAGTTTGGTCAGTGTGGGGAAAGGGTGTGAATTATTGGTGTTGAATATCAGAGAGGGGTTACAATGTTACACTACTTAATTATGTGTGATGTGGAGTCGTCATGTGTTGTACCTTGTGAACTATTGTAAGCGTGTTATGGAACTAAAAACAAGCTGAGGTACATTATGTATACGAAAATATGTATGACACAAATGCAATTAGAGGAATAAGGATTGCAACAACACCCTTAGGTGGTAGTTACGAATTTGCTGCCTGAATGTTATTTGGCTAAGATTGAACTGCCAATACATGTTTATTAGCTATCTACTAACATTAGTTTTGACACCCACTCTATTGTAGATAAATATTTGATAAGGAAAGAGGTTACTCGCGGTAATAACAAGGCCGTAAACAATGTATCTAAGGCTATCCTATTCTATATTCTTTGGCATGAAATCCAATACTCTTGTCACAGTCAACGAGGTTTTTGGTATTACCTACATTACTGGTACATGGTCCCAAAGCTCAACAGCGTCATGACCACCAAAGTAACAATCTCAAAGTATTAATTAATAATTTGAACACTGTTCATAGCGTGGGTGGCAGCCTAGGGGCAAGAGCCTAGCATTGGTCGATCTCACTTAGTTTTTGAGGGTGGCAGCCTAGGGGCTGAAGCCTAGCATGGGTCGATCCAAATTTATATAGCTATGAGGACAATATCCCATTGGTTAAAATGCCTAGCATAGGTCATTCTCTTTTACCACTAATCAACTGGTCACTTATATTGCATACCTAAAAGAATTATAAAGCATTGGAAGTAAAGAATGTAACATACATGGTTCCCCAAGTATAGCAAAGGTGGTCTTTTATTATGAGATATGCATTTATCTATTGCTACTTGACTTCACTTAAGTTTCCATTTTTTCATGTGTCATTGCCTTATATATTCAGTACATTATTTCGTACTGACATCCCTCGTGGGGGATGCTGCAATTCATGATGCTGGTACAGGTACTCCAGCTAGTAGACCTCCGATATAGGCGCATCCAACACTCAACTACTTTTGGTGAGCTCCAAGTTGATCCCAAGGCTTTACTGAGTCTATAGTTTATGCATTATGGTATTGTATAATAGTTTGATGTAAGGCGGGGTCTGTCCCGACCTATGTTATGGTTTTCTATCTTATAGAGGCTTTGTAGACTTATTATATATAGTTCGGTTGTATCTTGTCTCTAAATAGTTGTGGCTTCAACGACCAAGTCCTGTATATAAGTTTGGTGCTACACATTTTGACTTCTTATCTCAGTAGAGTTGTCATAGACATATGCATGATAAGCACAGGTTATATGTTGGTTCTCTGGGGCCTAGAGGGCACCGAGTGCCTGTCCGTCTTTGTAGAGTTAGAGGCGTAAAGTGCAATACCACAAGCTAAAATGCAGAAAGACAAGCTTAAAACTTCACTTGACAAATCAAATGTACTTAAGAAAAAGACATCACACCTAAATCAGGTGGCAACAAGTAAATACATCATTTTCCATGCCAAAACATCTACTTAATTTCTTCAGCCATATATTCGAAATCTTCACAAGTATGCTTCTTCGAGATTGCAGGTGAAGAATTGGGAATAGGTCAATTTTTGGGAGATGTTTTATACGTTTAGATTATTTGGGAGATTTGGGGCGGGTTATTAGTTGGGTGGCGGGTTAGGATTTTAGTTGGGTAGTCGATTTGGGTCGAAATATGAGGCGGGTTATTAATTTATAAATAATTTTAAATAATCAAACTTCAATCAATAGATGACTACCACATGAATAAAAGAATTATTTAAATTATTTAATAAAAAGTTTGGTAAGGAGAAAGACATTTTATGCTCCAAAAGATATTTTAGGTCCAAAAGGTGAATTAAGATATTTTTATACTATTTTCAATACTTTGACGAGATATTAGACATGTTTCCGTGACAATAATAGATAACTTTATCTGCCTACCAAACAAAGCCTCGGTATTTTGTTGTTTCAAGTGTGCTATTGAGGCAGACAATAATTAATACTAACATTTTACAACGCCTTCGTCAAATCTGGTTGTCTCTTTTATGTACGTGTATGTATGTATCTCCTTCATCTGCTTTTGGTTCGTGTAATCGGTTGAATTTTATTTTTTATTTTTTTGGGTATGTTTTCGTCTTTAAGCGAACTGAATTTGGGGGGTTTTTGGTTCATTTTTTGGGCCTAAAGCCATTGCTTCAGTCGCTTTAGGGTTGAGCCGTGTTGGCTTGCAGAAGGTGTTCTACAACACGACGAGAAAGCAACGTGTAAAAAATTCAGACACTCTTCCTACATGGCAGAGATTTTCCTGCAACAAAGAAGTAAAACTACTTGATCAAATTGGGACAGTACAAAGTACTTCTTCTCAGTTATCAAGTAGAGAATAAACATGGAGTGATTCAGCATAGTCAGGAAGCTATTGTTGGAATTCTGGTTGACTACTATACAAAGCTATTAGGGAGAAAGCCGTAGAAAACACAGTATAGAAAGGAGATAGAAAAACTAAAATATTTGTATATTTCGTGATGATTGAATCAATAGAATAATGCCATTTATATAGGCTATGTTGGTGTACAAAGTTTGATCATCTTGTGATATGTGTCCTACTCTATTCCTCAAGCTAGCCAGAGGAGGATCATCCACTCCTAGCTTGCATCAAAATCCTATGAACTACTGCTTGGTTAATTCCTTAGTGTGGATCAGTGAATGTCAACTGGCTGATCCCGAGATCAAACAAAATGAGTAATAATCTGACCTCTAGCCACCTTTCCTCTGACAAAATGATAATCCGTTGAACATACTTTGTTCTGGCATGTAGCCAGGATTCAGTCATGTATAGTGCACTGAGATTGTCACAAAACAATATTGGAGCTGCAGACTATGATACACCAATGTCTCTTAAGAATATAGATTATCCATGTGATCTCTGCAGTCAAAGCCAGTGCCCTATACTCAATTTCAACACATGATCTTGCAACTTTTGCTATTTTTTAGAGGTCCAGAAGATGCAGTTAGCACCTAGGTAAATTGAATACCCTATAGTTGATCTTGTTGTTGTAACACAACCTCCCAATCTACGGCAGAGTATCCATACAATCTTAAGGGTGAGTGTGCAATCAGCCTATGTCCCAGCTAAGTTGTGCCTGAGTTGCGCCTTTGACATATCTGAGGATTCTTTTAATAGCTTAAAAGTGCTCACAATTAGGAGTTACATGAACTGGCTGGCCAAATTCACTGCACAAGTGATATCTGGCCTAGTTAATATAAGATACTGAAGACTTCCTATAATACTCCTGTATAATGAAGCATTGGCAGGACTTCCTGTAGCTTCTAATAGGCATGCTTCTGTGCAAGTGGTGTGTTAAATGGTCTAGCCTTGACAATATCAGTCTTCTCAAGCAGTTTGTAGCATGCTTACTTTGATTGAGATGGATACTACCATCACATTATGTAACCTCAATTCCAAGGAAGAAATGCAGTTGGCCAGGATCCTTCATTGCAAACTCATTTCCAAGTGCAATAACTATTTCTTGGTAAGGCAGCTTCCTGTAATTACTATATCATCTACATATAAAAGAAGAAGGATAATACCTTTCTTGCAGTGAAGAACAAACAATTATGAATCTATTCTACTACACTTGAACCTAAGATGAAGTACGTTCAGGCTAAATCTGTCAAACTAGGCCGTGGGTGCCTACTTAAGGCCATGCAAAGCTTTCTTTAGTGAGAGCACACGATGTGGGGGGATCAACAAATCCTGGTGGCTCTGCCATATAAACTTCTTCTTGGCGATGTCCATGATGGATTGCATTCTTAACATCAAGCTGTGTAATAGGACAATGTAAGTTGACAACTGCTGATTATACTACTCTTATAGTTGTAGCTTTGACAACAAGATTGAAGGTCTCTTCAAAGTCAATTGCTTCAAGTTTAGAATACCCCTTGGCAACTAGTCTGGCTTTGTATCTGTCTATAGAGCCATATGATTTGAACTTAGTTTTGAATACCCACCTTGGTCCAACCACATTTGTGTCTAGTTCCAGGCACCAAGTTCCATGTTTGATTTTGACATAGTGCATCTACTTCTTCCTTCAGCCGCATACCGGTGTGGCAGTTTTAGTGCCCTCTCTATGGTTTTAGGCTCAGTGTTAGCTGCGCCATTTGATGCTATCAAGGCTTGTTTACTCTTTGATCTTGTCACTATGTGATGTCCACCTGTACTCTCAGAAGTCACTCCATTTGTGCTTTTAGAGATTAGCATATCTCCAAAGTTCTGTCTGTTCTCAGTGTTGAACCATCTTGACAAGTAAACTTCTAGTTGTATGCCTTGTGGACTAGGTGTTGAGGTTGTGTGTCAAGACTCTTGATCAGCTAGACTCTCATGACCTTCTGACATTCTTTCTTGTATATCATTAGTTTGATCATGACTGTTTTCTGATAGTACATCATCAGGTTGAGCATCATGTTTTGTGGCATCAGTGTGCACCATATCTGGAGGAATATGTAACAACATTTCCCCTGTATGGGTAATATCAACCGCACTGGAAGCCTGGTGATCACCTGAAGTGTCATCCTGCACATTAGAAAAAGACTCGAGGAAGGTAGCCAAGTGAGTGAGATTAGTTGAATCAATTTTTCCTGATTGCTCATAAGGGAATGTATGTTCATTAAAGATCACATGGCTAGAGACAAACACTCTCCTAGTGGATGGTTGATAGCATCTGTAGCCTTTGTGTCAAGTGTCGACTACTATAAGCAATGAACACACAGGGATAAGTTTTTGGTGCAAACTTTATATGGCCTTTGAGATATGGATAACACTTACAGCCTAAAACCTTTAAACTGTTGTAGTCTGGAGATGTCCCATAAAGCTTGGCAAATGATATCTCATTCTTTAGCACTGAGGAAGGAAGGCTTGTACCTAAAGGAACAAGAGCAGTTTGGCATGAAAAGGTAGTGTTAGTCCAGTTTCTACTATATGCGTATGCTTCCTTTCAGAAATGCCTTTTTGTCCTGGAGTATTAGGGCAAGACATTTGTCTTATAATGCCATAGCTTTCCAAATGCTTAATGACCACATTAACGACCACCATCAAACTGGAAAGTCTTAATTAGCTTGGAAAACTGTCTTTCAACCATCTTTTGGAACTTGAGGAAAACTTCAAAGAATTCAAACTTCACTCTAGTTGGATACAACCAAATGTACCTTGTATTATCATCAACAAACAATACATAGTATTTCATATGTTGAGATGATGCAACAAGGACTGGACCCCATAGATCACAATGAATCTTAATCAAAGGTTCTTTCTCAATTTTATTTTTCAATGCAAATGGAAGTTTACGGCACTTTCTTAACTAGCAGCTAGTACAGGTAGTAGGCAATTTATTCCAACTTTCAACATCTATGAATTTATTTCTATTCAAAAATTGGAAAGACTCTACACTAGGGTGGGTTAATCTAGTATGCCAAATCCAATCTGTCTTCCTGTAGTCTGAATATGCTGTCATGGCAAAGATGTCATTGTCTTCCCGTGCTTAGAGTCATCTCTTCTTAGATCTCCTGGCCAGCTGTTTCCCCGACTTCTTGTCCTTAAAAACAAAATCAGATTCATCAAACTCAAGTGTACAAGAGTTGTCCTTAGCAAGCTTGCTAACAAACAATAGATTCTTATTTTACTTGGGTACTACTAATATTTCCTTAACTCTCAACCTTGATTTGTAGTGTTTCCAACATGTGTAATGTTTAGATGTGATCCATCGCTTGCGATTATTTTATCAGTTCCATTGTATGTTCTAAGATTAGATAGATTACCTATGTTGTTGGTCATGTGGCTCCTGAATCAACATTCATTGTTGGATCAGTTGTTCCCTGCAAGTTGGATGCTGCCAAAGCTTGTGGGAGAGTCTCTTGAGTCTGGTGGGAGTAGTCCCATCTATAGAAACACTTAGTGCAGTGTGATTATTCCTACCACAAATTTGACAAGCACCAGATGAATCCTTGTCCTTCAACTGATTTGATCCTTGCATGATTTGGTTGTTTTGATTGATGTTTCCCTACTTAGCAGGTCTGAATCCTCTTCCTCTTGAGTTGTAGTTAGAATTTCCTCTATTGGAGTCTCCTCTGAATCCTCTACCTCTGCCTTTTTGTGAAGAGAAGGCCATACTATGGTTCTCTTGTGACACTTCATCCTCCTCCTCTCATGTCAAAGCCTCTAAGAGCATTGGCAAACTGATTGAGAGTTGGATGAAGTGCCTTTGCAAGCATCACAATTCTGAAAGTCCTATATTTAGGACCTAAACATCTTGCAAAGTTAATAACTTTGCTATCCAAATCAAAAGGTTTGTGTATGGCTGCAAGACCATCACATATACCCTTAAACTTTTTCAGATACTCATCAAGTTTCTTAGATCCCAACTTGATGTTCTGAAGCTGTTACTTAAGTTGAAACTCTTTATCCTTTGTTGCTTGAAGATATGCCTCTTCCGAGCATTCCCACATCTCCTTGGCATAGTACAACCTACAATGTGATACATGCTCTCTTCAGTCATAGTTCTTGAGATCCATGTCCTTAACAACACATCTCTTTCTTCCCAGTTACAGTCCTCACTTGCTTTCTCCTCAACAACTTTCTCTTTTCCATCTGTGGAACAGTGGCTACCTTTGTCTGGTTTCTCCTGTTTGATCAAGTCTGTCACCTTCATAACTTGCATAAGCTGCATGATGATCCTAATAAAGTAGTTTGTGGGCTTAAGCTTGATTGGAGAAGCAACAGTAAGGTGATGCAGGGAAGGGGCTGACAGTGATAGATTGTGTTTGGGGCCATAGTCGGAGATTGTGGGAGAGAAATTATGCAGGTTTTAGTTTTGTCTTTAGAACTCTGATACCATGTAGAAAACACAGTATATAGAAAGGAGACAGAAACTAGCACATTTGTATATTTCGTGATAATTGAATCAATAGAACAATGCCCTTTACATAGGCAATGTTGTGTACAGAGTTTGATCATCTTGTGATCATTGTGTCCTATTGACCACTACTGCTACATACACTAATATGTAATACATTAATATTTAAACACAAAGTCCTATGCTAACTAGTTAGCTGAGTGAGTCCTATGTTAACTCATCGACTGAGTCCTACGTTAACTAGAGACTCCAACAGAAGAAAACACAGAGAACTAGAGCCTTGACTAGTTTTCTTAAGTTTGGAAGAACGCTGGACATCACAAAACAACTGAGTTGATCTGGCTTTACTGTGAAAGGAGGTGAAGCAAGCTATGTTCAGCATTAATAAGAACAAGAGCCCTGGACCAAATGTCTATGGTAGCAATATTTCCAAGCTGCTTTGGGAATAATAGCCAAGGATGTGACAAAGCTAATTCTTGATTTTTTCCAAACAGGCAAACTGCGGAAGCAGCTCAAAGCCACCATGATCTCGCTACTCCTTAAGGTAACAGTACCTCATAAAGCATGGCAATTTAGGCCTATTTCGTGTTGTAATCTACTTTACAAGTACATTTCAAAGTTTGTTTGCATCATGAAGAAATCTGTAGCATGCATTAGCAGAAAGCCAAGCAATTTTGTTAGAGGGTCTGATCATTAGTCTACAATGTCTTGATATGTCATGATATTCTTAGGCTCTATAAAAGGAAAACCATACCTAGATGCCTAATGAATATTGGTCTCAGAAAGGCCTATGACATGGTGAGTTGGGATTTCAAGAAGCACTTCAAGGGTATGGTTTCTCAGAATCTTCCATCAGCATAGTTATGACTTGTGTCTCTTCAGCAAGATTCACTGTCAAAGTTAATGGAGAAGGGTATGAATATTTTGAAGGGAAGAGACGGTCAAGACAAGTTGACCCAATGTCTCTCCTGCTCTTTATCCTAGTGACGGAGTATTTTACAAGAATTTTGAGGAGGATGAGCGAGTCACCAAATTTTAGGTTTCATCCAATGTGGAAGAGTAATAAACTCACACATCTGATATTTGCAGATGACCTGATGATATTCTGTTAAGCTCGGGAGAAGTCTATCACAAGAATGATAGAGGTTTTAACCCACTTTAGTGATGTTATTGGGTTGGTGGCAAACATTGAAAAATCAAGTTTCTTTCGTGGTAGGATAGATGATGAGACAGAGGAGGTTTCTAAGGTTTTCTGGGTTTTCTGCCAGAACTTTACCAATCAGATACCAGGGATTGCTCCTGTCCTCAAAGAAGTGGAGCAAAGTAGATTTGCATGTTCTTTTGGAGAAGATAACAAACAGAGTAACTAATGGTCTTATGTAGGCAGATTGCAAGCCATTATAGCTGTCTTGTTTTCCATCTTTAATTTCTGGGGATGGTGTCTATACTGCATCAAGGTATCCTTAAGAAGGTGGACAAGATATGTAGGGATTTCTTCTGGAGGTACTCCACCAATAAAAGGAAGGTTTCTTTTGTTACTTGGGACACAGTGTGTGCACCCAAGAAGTATGGGGGGGTCTGAGCATTAAAAGTAGCAAACAATGGAATATTGCCTCTGTGAGAAAGCTTATATGACAGTTAGCAGGGAAGAAGGACCTCTTATGGGTCAAATTGGTGCATGAGGATTTATATGAAGAATGAGGAACTTTTGGGAGCACCAGGTTCCAGCAGATTGCAGTTGGTACCGGAAGAAGATAAACTCCCTCAAAGTAGACATGGCACACTGGTACACCAATGGGATATACTCACCGACTGTAAATGGAGAATATTCAGTAACTAAGAGATATAACACACTGATAGGAAGGCAGGTAAGAATGCAAGAGGCTGACCTGGTTTGGAATTCTCTTATGATGCCTGGGCACAGGTTTATAGTTTGGGTGGCTTACCAGGACAAACTGCTCACAAGGCAAGGCTCCAAAGGCTGAACATGCTCACTGTAGATGAGAAGTATAGCCTATGTGTAGATGACCTGGTGGTGGCGCAGAAACATTTTTTTGTAAACTGTGCATGGGCTAGAGAAGTCCAACAAGCTTTGTACTGGTGTCTGGGTCCATTTAAGAACCTAACAATTCAACAGACACGGAGGTGGTTAAAGAGGAGGAAATGAAAATAGTTTCACAAGGAGATTGCAACTGCAATATCGGGAGCATTGATAAGTCATACTTGGAAGGCTAGAAATAGGAAACAATTCAAGAATCTGATGGTCCAAGCCACAGAGGTGATCAACCAAATACAGAAGGAGGTGCAGGAAAGAATAGGCTGTCAAAAGTGTACAATAGTTGTAGGAAATTTTACTTCAGCATTTAGGAGGTTAGAAAGATATGAGAAATGTATAGTTGACTAATCAAGGCACAAGCAGTTCAACAACCTTCCTGAAAAGGGTTTGGATCTCTAGTGTCCTCTCTAGGTGTATTGTTCCTTCGATTGTTATGGACTTATGGTAATATTTTACAGTTTATTACCAAAAAAAATTGTGAAATTGGTAGCTTGCATCTTTTAGCTTTCTGATGAAGAAAGTTTTAAGATTGAATGCATATCTTATGAGATGAAGTAGAAGTGGAGCACATAATCAGCTTGGAGAGGGTCATCCTTGAAAGTTTTTGGTGAAGCCCTATTATAGTCATCTAAGAACCAGAAGAATCGTAGACCTATGTGGAAAAAATTATGGAGATATAGGACTCCAATGAAGGTGTCATTCTTGACATGGTGTTCTACATGGAAAGCCATTCTGATTTCTCAAGGGACAATATTCTTTGTGGTCAGTTAGTGTTGCTTGTGTAAAAAGTATGGGGAGGATATAAATCATCCACTATGACATTGTGAGTATGCCTCCGTGTTATGGGTTTGATGTATGATGTCACATTGTGCCCTGCTAAAATAGCATCATTGGTGTGTAGACACTAAGCCTATCATCCATCAGGAAAAAAAAACGGAAAAACCAATAGACTAAATGCAGAGTAGTCATGATTGAACCACTTTTGATTCTCTGGATAAGTAATTTATTTCATTATTAAAATCTGCATTGGATAAGTAATTTATTTCATTATTAAAATCTGCATTAAGGTACTCGTGGCTGAGCCACTTATTGAGGAAGTTTTAAGCTTTCCCTTCTATGTATGACTCTTACATGAAATATTAGCAGAGATTTCCTTGTAAAAAAATAGTTTGGGTCGCAAAGAATTGTCTATCAAATATAGAGACCAATTTTCTAATCAAGGTGGTCAAGCATGGGAAAGCTTAAGTTTGGTAGGCAAATTGTAAGAGCGGCACTGTAAAAATGTGAATAAAACCTGACCTAGCTACTTTTTGTTTTTTGTTGAATGATGACATGAAGGGTGCTTGTACTTTACTGGAGTACCTTCAAGTATATTTTATCTAGTTTGAGATCCTGCATATAGTTCAGACAAATTGATAGTGTCTATTTTGAGCCCTGAGATGTCTGCATATAGTTCAAACAAATTGAATGTTATATACATACAAAGATCACACTGATTCTTTCATGTCCCCTTGTCCTTTTCTGCAATGTTGTATCATCAAGTAGTTTCTGATTGCTTCTTTTGTATACTTTACAGTTCATGGCTTATGGAATGAATGCAATCTTGTTGCAGTCTTCGCCAGCAGCCGAAAATGAAATCTTTGGACAATTGTTTGTAGTTTCAAGAAATTCACCCATCCTGGATTTCTCCAACAGACTAGAAGTAACTGAACAAATTTCAAAGTTTGGTGTAAAATGTATGCCATTTCCTAATATTAGGTAACATATATGTTGGTTTTGAATCATGTAAATATTTACATTAATTTTCTTAAAAGTGATTTCTGTAATGGCTTAAAATTTTGCTCCTCAAAACAACGTAAGTTGCATTTTCAAATGTGCAATAGGACCCTTTATGGAATTAAACTAGTTTTCGCACATAGGCTTTTGTTGTTACTCGACATTGAGAGAAGAACTGGAAGTCAGTTCACAGTCAATGTTCCTAATTGTGGAAGTTGAAGGGCGCTTTCAATCCCCACTCTTTGGCCAAAAGTTGGTGAAGGTTAGAGTCCCCCTTCTTTTCCTCCTTGCTTTTGCTGCAAGTATACACTGTTTAAGCCGTCTCTGGCTATGGTAGTCATTGGGTTAAGTAAGTGAGTTAGGGAGATAGGGCTCTGGGTATAAGAAGTATTAGGATTTTATATGAACAGCCTAACAAAAACTTTGCATGGTGATTTTCTCAAGGCACTATAATCTTTTTAGTAGGTTCTAAACCTTTGTTTTTATCTCCTGGACCATATGATTTTTTGTAGTATGATTTACAACACATTTGTCATATCTCATTAAAGGTGCAAGCTAACCTTACTCTTCAAACTTGTGTGTAGACATATCTGTGCATTAGTTATTATTTCATTGATTTCAATCAACTACTGCTCAATCCCATATCAAATCATTTCTGTGCTTTCACATAAATCTCCGTGTGGAAGCACATTAACAAATTTCTTGATAATGAATTTGACTTGTACCCGAGTATGAATCCAAAACAGTGCCTACCACTAGATAGTCTCTGTTGCCAACATAAAGTCGTGTTCTGATTATTTGCTTTATGTTTTAAAATTTGGACACTTGTGTAATTGTGTTAGCTTCTTGAGAGACAAAACTCATGTTGCTCAACAAGAAACCAATTGAATATTGCTTTCCCATTTTATTATTTTGTTCAAATTCTTCTCCGAGGTGTAGAAAATACGAAGTTTCAAGTGATAAGTGAGGCTTTTGGGACACACCCAAATGTAAAAATGGAATATCTATTCTCTTTTAATGGATCAAGCCCCAAATCACTAACAAGAGGAGAATTTGTGAAGGTTTTAAAGTTGTTAAGGTAAATAACATAGTTAAGGAAAATCAATTAGTGACAGCAAAAATTGAGACGAGAAAGAAGAAGAATAGAAGCAGAAGAACTCTAATTTTTTAATGTCAGCAGGTTTACATATATAAGACCTAGAAAATGCAAAAGCAAAATGGTAAAACACATGACTGCTGATTAGCCAAGTCGATAAAAGGAACACATAAGCTAACAACTAATTGACTAAGTCTTATTTAAAACAAAAGCATCAAAATTAAATCTACTGCAGTTCAAAAGCAAATTTTTAACACTCCTTGCTTTGGAAAAACTCCAATTTACTGTCTGAGAAGCTCAAATTTGCTGATTGGTAAAGGCTTAGTAAACAGGTCTGCTTGCTGGTTTTCAGACTTGCAGTAGACTAGAGTCACTTCTCCCTTTTGCTGCACTTCTCTCAGGAAAATAAAACTTGATGTTTAAATGCTTGGTCTTCTTGTGAAACACCGGGTTGTTTGAGATTGCAATAGCTGCTTGGTTGTCGACAAGAATGTCAGTACTTTCCTTTTGATCCAAATGTAAATCACACATGATCTTTCTAAGCCATAAGACTTTGTTTACTGCTCCGTTGCTGATATGAATTCAGCTTCTGTAGTGAATTGCACAACAATTTCCTGTTTCTTAGATGACCATGAGAAGATTCCTGAACCTAGATTGAAACAATGGCCAGAAGTACTTCTCTTATCGTCTGTAGATCTAGCCCAATCACTATATGAGAATCCAAGCAACTTAAAGCTCCGACACTTCTCAAACTTTACACCATAGACAATAGTAACCTTTGATACATCTTTTTTTTGGTGACAAGTTCCTTTGATATATCGTAATACTCTTTTTGCTGCTCTTAATTGCATTTCACTTGTACAGTGCATAAAATGAGATAAGAGACTTACCACAAATAGAATACCAGGCCTTGTTGTAGCGAGATGCATTAAGCATCTGATCAAGCTTCTATAATAACGTTCATCAACTTTGTCGGCTCCATCTTCTTTATTGAACTTCTCTTTTGATTCATCGGCGTGCTCATCGACTTGCATTCCTCCATTTGAAATTTCTTTATAATTTCCTTTGCGTATTTCTTCCGGCAAATGAACGCTTCACCTTTGCTTTGCTTTTCTTTGCTTGATCTCCATTCCAAGAAAATAGGCCATAGATTGATTGGGAGTTTGCAGAGCAGTCCGGTTCTTACACATAGAAGTGACAGACGTAAGTGGAATAGTATCAATGATGGTTTTTACTCTTATCAAAGAAGGTACCTGTTTCTGAGCTCAAACAAGGACCTGATTGACCGATGGCCTTGGAAGCTCATCTGGAAAACTAAATTACCACCAGAAGTTTCCGTTTCTGCTGGATCACTTTAAAACGAACTTCTGAGTCCACTAACCACCTGTTCTTACACTGTCCAGTCGCGACAGATATTTTCCTCTCTTTTCTTGGTTTGCTATGGACTTTGCCTCACACTGTTAGGGAAGTTTTTTGTCTGTTGGAGGTCTTGGAAAGTTAGAAAGGCCATCTGAAGAATCTGGTCTATGGTTCCAGCTTGTATCTTGTGGGGCTTATGGTTGGAGTGGAACCAAAGATGTTACAATGGTATTGCAACTGCCAGTTCCAATCTCAAGGTCAGATGCCTGGCTACTCTTTATAGCTGGGTTAATCTTACCCCTGTATATATAGCCGTATAACTCAGATCCTTTTCGGGATCTTATTAGCCCTTCTTATGACAGAACTTTGGATTTGTCAGCTCTTTAGATTTAGGATAGGTTTGTATGAGCTAATATCTCCTCTTTCGTAACTATGCATCTCCTTGATGCCTTTGTGATTTATAAAACACTTCATCGGAAAAAACAATGCAGGAAGTAGGTTCAAGAAATTGGGTGAGGGATTATGTGCTTTACTAGGTCAATAGAACCGAGGTGGAGAAAATAAATGAGATATATTTCTCATGAAATTAGTTATTTATTTATTCATCTTGATTTTGTAACTTTACAGCTTCACATGATAAAACCAGGCCTTTGTTTTGTAAAAACAGGTCCCAGACAAGAAGACGTGGTTCAAGAATAGCATTTGCTCTGGATACAGGAAGAATTCCCAGCAGTGACGATCAAGATGGCCTCAATGGTGATGGTCGTGATCTAGGTGGAACTCGTTTGGGGAGTATAGTAGGTGCTGGAGGCAGGCAGTTCTTAGAGAAACTTAATTCAGCTCGGAAAAATTTCCCTGTGAAAGTATTTCTGCTTCTCTTAGGTTTTTATACGGCAAATGCCTTGGCTACAATCCTAGGACAGACTGGTGATTGGGATGTATTAGTAGCAGGAGTCGTTGTAGCTGCAATTGAGGGAATTGGAATGCTGATGTATAAAAAACCTCCTCTTCCTTCCAGGAGGTTGCGGTCTCTGGTTGCTATGGTGAACTACTGGAAAGCAGGTGTTATTCTAGGTCTCTTTGTTGATGCTTTCAAACTAGGTAGTTGATTTTCTCTCCAGCAACCCTCAATTCTTTTCTCAAAATGATCGTTACCTCAATGCATTCATGTGTATGTATCATATACTAGACTGCTGCTATGTACTTAAGTGAGAGTTGAGGTGCGTCTATTTTGTGAGGGCACATGTATATTTAATAAAATTGTTTTCCAATTCATTTATGATATCTTTCTGTTATATCTGAGGTCCATGGGACTGTCCCTTGGGGGACATCCGATAAAATTGGAACGATACAGAGGTTCATGGGACGTGTTTATAAATCTTTCCTGTTTTATACGTTTTGATATTTTATAGTAAATTTTCAAGTTGAATTTCTGCTGAGAGCAAGTTTTCTGCTCAACTCCTAGCTGCACAAAATCTGTTGTGTATATTGATTCATTCTGAAACCTGAGACCCAGATTTTTGGATAGCATTCAATATAGACTCTTGAGAACTTAATAAAAGTACTTTAAATGCTTGCAGACTATTGTATAGTCAATTAATTATTGTCCCATAGAAAAAGTGTACTGCTACATGTCACAGTAGATTGTGTTCCAAGTATAGCTAAGATCACATGTAGGAAAATTGCCCCAAAAAGACCATCTTTTTTGTGAAGTAATAGAGTCTATATACAAGAAAAAATTAGAAACATAAGATCAATAAACGCAATACGTGCAGATATAAATGAGAGATCTTGGTAGTTTGTCTTAAAATGAAATGGCATGCTTTCCTTTCCTTTGTTGTTCTAGTGTATTAAAGGGTCCAAACTGAATGGCCGCACGATCACCGTTTCACACACCCCCTTACTTTACTTATATCATTTATATATTATTTGTTCTTTATCGATTTGAATCACTTGAATAAAGTTTATAGATCTTAAGATATTTACTCCACATTGCAAAAATATTATAATCACTAGAGTAAAAGATTAATGACAAATTATAAGTTGGAAAATGATTGAAATTCTATTTAAAAAAAGAGATGATTATGAATTATACTTGATTTGATTTTAATATTTAAAAAAATCGATTAAGTTTTTATTTTAATCATAAACCCAACTACGAACAACCCTATTCAAAGATATAGACATTCCCCCATTCTCGAAGAGCTCAAGGAGAAAAGGCTAGGATATCCTGGATACAATCGAAATTCATTCGAGAAAACCAGAGTTCATACTAATGTCTAAATGCTCAAAATACTAAAGACAACAGCACAAAGGAAAAGAACAACAATTATACAAGTCCTTTAAAATATCTCCATTGTGTAATAACGTATAAGGAAAAAGATAAGACACTTTCCATCTTCATAGATCTTCCACGCTCAAACCTACAAGTCAAAACATATGTCAAACAGTGAAAGCTGGGTGATGATATTTTAGGGGCTTGCGAATAGAATGTACAAGTGCAGTAACTTGGCTGGGTACAACACAAGACATAGGCATTGAGAATATCAAAATAAATAGCAAAATGTTAGCAATGAAGAAATGTCAACCTGGGGGCAGTGATTGCTTCAATTTGTCAGTCTTCTCGAAGTCGGACACACAAAGTGTGGAGCTGCGAACCTTGAACTTGACCATATCGTTTTTCTTCTTAATCTTGACAGACTGTGGATCCTTCCTTCTAGCTTTGTGTATTTGTTTCGGCTGGCGATAAATGTTCTGATTAGTAAAGAGCAGAGCCGAAACATAATCTCATCTAACCAAAGCATTTATTAATTTAGTGTTGGGTTTAAGTAATAAAGTGTGACTTGAAAAATAAAGCTTGGAAGAATGAAATGTGTATGGGTGGGTGGGTGGGTGGGGGACCAAGTAAAGGGAAAATGAAAAGTCATTTCTCCTCCTTGGGTAAAATAGAAGAAAATTATAAGAAACACTTCCTCTAACTCTTAAACAGTCAAGTAGAGGGGACCTTCTCGCGTCGTCGTTGTCGCTCACTCGGCTTCGACAAGTGATTGATGTTTGGACAAAATTTATTTAATCAATCTCAAAAATTTTCTTTTTCTGATGTTTTTAATGAATTATTAATTAATTTATAAATTATTTATTAATTAAATTAATTTATAAATTATTTATTAATTAAATTAATTTATAAATTATTTATTAATTAAGTTTATAATACGCAGTATTAGTTTGACTAGCTTTTAAAGTATGCACGTAAACTGATTTTTTGGAACAACCACCTTCTTTTCCAAAAGATACCATACTTGTTCTGAATAGGTGAGACTGTTCTAAACAGTTGAATTCGCGCCCCAACGTTGGCTAAATAAGAGACCTTTTCTGCATTTTCCAGATATTGAATTTCCTTCTCTTCTGCATACATTTTCTTAAAAATAACAATTTGAGTCTGAACGTGTGAATCCATTACTGTTTTTTGAGTTCGCTGAAATTATAAGAGTTTGAGGTATCACTACTTTTGTAATAAGTTATTTGTTTTATCTTGGGAGGAAATAATCCACAACCTCGGGTACAGTAATAAAATTAAATTCCTTAAAGACACACATTGAATTCTGTGGACTCAGATAATTTTACATAATTTGATTTTATATTCTGTTTCTTCACTGCTATTAAATTACAGGATAACAAACTTAAGGAATTTAATACTTTTTATTTTTCTATTTTGATTTTTTGACTTCTGATTTTGGAGAGATTAAAACCTTCGGTGCTTCTACTCCGGTTGAGTTTAAAATTGATTTGAAGTTATAAGAAATTCATCATTCAAATTCATTTTGTTGATAACATAATCGATTTTTGTTGTTAGTATTCTATATACTAAATTGTCTGTCTACTTGGGTAGAAAAATGATTAATCCAAGTGAAGTTAATGTTGGAGCGATGAATGCTACAGTAGCATCTAGTACAACTCCAAATCATTCAAATGTTGCCCCTATGATACCACCTGCTGAAAAATCTACGAAGTTTATCGGTGTTGATTTCAAAAGGTGGTAGCAGAAGATGTTCTTCTACTTGACTACCCTAGTGAGAATGCACCTATACTGTATGAAGGAACTCCAAATGATGAAGACTATTAGTGACTGAAGCTTGAAAACACTCAGATTTTTTTATGTAGAAATTATATTTTGAGTGGCCTAAATATGATCTGTACAATGTGTACAATAACATGAAAACTTTCGAGGAACTCCGGAATGCCTTGAAAAAGAAGTACAAAATTGAAGATGGACGGAATGAAAAAATAATTGTGGCAAAGTTCCTTGACTACAAGATGATAGACAGTAAAACTGTTGTTACCCAAGTTCAAGGGTTGTAGGTTATAATTCATGATCTCCTTGCAGAAGGTATAATTTTACATAATACCTAATTTGAATATATTAAATTTTTCTTAATACGCACACAATCTTTAATGTAGGATTGATTGTGAAAAATACTTTTCAAGTAGCTGCTATCATTGAGAAGTTAACCCCACTTTGGAAGGATTTCAAGAACTACTTAAAACATAAATGCAAGGAGATGACTGTTGAAGATCTCATCATATATGATTGAAAATTGAAGAGGACAACAAGATGACAGAAAAGAGGTCACAAACAAATTCAACAATAGCGAAGAAAAATGTTTTTGACAAAGGGTCAAATATTAAAAAGAGAAAAAAATCATCTGGACAAAAAGGCTATACACCTAAAAAGAGATTCAAAGGTAATTGTCAAAACTGTGGAAAGGTTAGACATAAAGTCATTGATTGTCGCTCTTCAAAGAAGCAAAAGAAAAAAATCAAGCAATATGATTTAGAAGAATGAAGAAGTGGAGAACATATGTGTCATATTGACTCAATTCAGCTTAGTAGGAAATCCCGAGTGGTGACTTGATTCTAGAGTCACTTCACATAATTGTGCAGTTAAAGAAGTCTTTGTAGCATATGCCCTAGGTGCACCTGATGAGACCATTAAAATGAAAAATTCTTCCACAACAAAAGTTGAAGGCTATGACAAAGTATGTTTAAAGATGACATTCGACAATGTGGTGACTCTAAACAAAGTTTGTCATGTTCCATAAATGAGAAAGAACTTAGTTTCTATTGGTCTCTTAATAAAAAATAGATATAACTGTGTTCTTGTCTCAGATAAAGTTGTAATTAGCAAAAATGAGATGCATGTAGGAAAATACTATCTTACTGAGAGCTTTTTCAAACTGAATGTAATGGTTGTTGAAAGTAATAAAGTCCAGTCTTCTTCTTACTTACTTGAGTCGAATGATCTATGACATTCACATTTAGGACATATCAATTATAAAACCTTACAAAAAGTGAGTAATTTAAACTTATTGTCAAAGTTTGAAAATAAATAATCAAAGTGTCAAGTCCGTGTTGAATCTAAGTATGTTAAACATCCTTATAAGTCAGTTGAAAGGAATTCAAATTCCTTGGACTTAATTCACACAGATATTTGTGACATGAAGTCAATGCCATCTTTTAGTAGAAAGAACTATTTCATAACATTTATTGATGCTGATTGTATGTGATACTGCTATGTTTATTTACATAGTAGTAAAGATGAGACAATTGAAACATTGAAACAATACAAAAAGTGAAGTTGAAACACAACTTAACAAAAAGATCAAAATGATAAGGAGTAATAGGGGTGACGAATATGAATCTCCTTTTGAATAGATATATTTGAAATATGGCACTATTCATCAAACAACAACCCCTTACTCACCAAAATCTAATAGAATTGGAAAATAAAAAAATAGAACACTTAAGAAAATGATGAATGCCATATTAATTAGTTCTGATTTACCTCAGAACTTGTGGGGAGAAGTTATCCTTACGGCTAGTCGAATACTCAATTGATCACCCCATAATAAAATATAATTATTTCGTATGAAAAGTGGAAAGGGAGAAAGCCCAACCTTGAAACTTGAAAGTGTGAAAGTGTTTGACGAAGGTCCAAGATCCTAAACTTTAAAGGACAAAAATAGGACCAAAGATGATTGATTGTGTGTTCAAAGGATATGCTATGAATAGTAAACATATCGATTTCTAGTGCATAGATTAGAAAATCCTGACATTCATATTGATATGGTAATTCAATCAAATAATGCTGAATTCTTTGAAATAATATACCCGTACAAGAAAGAATATGAATCATCTATGTCATGACCCAAGCCTAGGGCCTAGACATGACATGATGAATGGGTAACCTGAAGGCAACCTAAAATATCCTCTTAACGTACCATTTGGATATCCTTGATTGTGGAAGCATAATTAAGAAATAAACAAGTAACAAATAATTCTAGGGAAAGTGGGACTTTGGACTTATGCTATAAAGATGTTGTAGGTAAGAGAATTAGCATGAATCACATAACAAATAAAGTCTAAGGGGCGAATAAGTATGACACCACATCTTTGTTTCTCAACCTCTTCACTTGCCTATCTAATATTTCTACCGGGACCTCCTCATAGATCAAGTTATATACTACAACACCCACAACTTCCAAAGGTTCCATGAAATTTTGGTCACCTACACACTTCCTCAACATGGATACATGGAAGAACGGATGAACCGTACTCATTTCCATAGGCAACCTAATTGATTCTCCTCAAAATTCTATAAAAACCTACAAACCTTGGGCTCAATTTTCCCTCTTTACCAAACCATACCATACACTTCATGGATGAGACCTTCAAATACACCCAATCCTTGGGCTCATCCACTCATACAAGGTGTGGAATAATGGATAATACTTTCTCTATGATTATTGATTGTGAAAGTAGTGTTAATGTGATAAGTTCATATATGGTGGAGAAGTTGGGTATTACATGTATCAAACATACTACTCCTTATAAAAGTCAATGGCTAAATAATTTTTGGGCGTATAAAGTGACTAAGCAATGTATGAGTTTTTCTCTATTGGGAGGTATTCCGATCTTTGTGATTTAATTCTGATGCAAGAATGTCATATCATACTTGGAAGTCCATGACAGTTTAACAGAAATGCAATTCATGATAGAAAAAGGAATCGAGTTTCTTTTGAGCTAAACCAAAGAAAATATACACTTGCATCTTTAACTCCATCTCAAGCTTATGAAGATCAGAATTGTGTAAAAGAATTAATGAAAAACTTTGAGTGAGAAAAGAATGAGAGGAGAAAGGGAGTGTTCTATGAAGAAAATAAAAATTCAAGTGAGAAAAAAATTGAGATTGAGAGAAAATAAAAGAGTGGACATGAAAGTAAAAAGGAGAGGGATGGTTATAAGATAGAGCGAGAAAAACAAGAACGTTTTAGTGAGGTTATTTCTTATTCTAACTCTAACATTACTACTTATTCTTCTAATTGTTTAGAGTCTCTTATAGGTACTAATGGGAAAGATTGCAAGGAAGAACTATCATCGGATGAACATAATCCTAAGGTTGTGAATAACACATGTCCTATTGGCCAAGTGCACGTTGATGGGAACAAGAAAGGTAAAGAAAAGTACTTTGGGTCTGTCCAAGATAAAAGTCATGATAAAAAAATCCAACAAAGCCATTATGGATCTAACACCGTTGAGAAAGGAAAAACAAGGTGATGTTATTCCCATGAAACATAAGACCAAGTATGGTATGTATAATTGTATTATTCACATTCTTGGTATTTTTAAGACACCTAAGGTCTTTTTGGAGGTAATGAACTTCACTCTTAAATTTCATGTTGATGACTATGTTAATTTGAGGAATTGTAATACTTTGTTGTTTAATAAGTCAATAACCATAATTTGTAAGTCCACTAAGAGAAATTCATTCCTTTTTATAATTGAGCATGATATAGTTGATTGTGGATTTTCACATGTTGAAAAGCGGCATGATGTTTTGTGCAAGGAAAAATGTAAATAAGTTGGATAATTCTTCTCTTAGTTATAGTCTCAAATAAGTTTTTGTATGACTACTTGTTGGGATATGATTCTTTATGTGTGATGAGTCATAATTCTTTAACTCTTTATGATTGCGAGTTTAAAAAGTTACTTTCTACTTATGATAAGGAGTTATATGATTATTATGATACTTCTCCAGTATTCTTTGTTGAACCTATTCCTGAGTGCTTTAATAAGAATTGGAGAAGCTACTTAGAACATAATGGAGTCTTGAAATATAAGGGTTCTTATAACATTCTTGGAAACTTCTATAGTTGTGTGAGTAGTTTTTATATGGAAATTTTTTTGAGAGGTATTATTGAGGATGTTTGGCTATATCATAAAAGTGTTCAATTTGATGTGGATTCTATATTTTGTTTAGCATACCCATTGGATTACTTTATTCATAGAACTTAGAGTTGCATGTATTATTCTCAATGATATCTAGACAATAAATTTTTTATGCTTATATAAGTAGGAGAATTTTCTATTGGGATGATGTTCACATGCTTTATTAAGGTGTATTTATATATGTTAAGATTAATTGGGTTAAGTGGACACATGGTAACTATATTGTTTTGTTCATACCATTTTTTATGTTAATTAATGGACGTTATTTACTAATGCATGTCTTTTTGTTCAACGAGATTCCAATTCGAGGATGAATAGTTTTCAAGAAGAGGGGAATGATAGCATCCATGATGACATACCTTCATTAAAGTTGAATTCGGGGATGAAATCATTTCAAGAAGAGGAGAATGATAGTATCCATAGAAGATCTACTTCATTGGAAGGATAATAACAAAATATTTAGAGGCTCAATGGAGGCCCATGGATGGATCTTAAGAGAAAGAGTTCAAAGTAAAAATTAATAGGCTTTTAATCGTAGTTCCAAAGGTGTCTTGTCGGGAAAGAAGAACAAAAACCCAAGGAAAATGAATTTTCCAAAATCTACAATGATTTAGTGGCCCTAATTAAAGTCCAAGAGGGGCAATCTTGAGGTCCAATTTCATGCTAATTAGGTCAAGAAGAGTACAAGAATTAGCCACAAAGGTTGCTTTCTGCCCAAGTTTGAAGAGAAGACTAGTCAAACTGTCCAAGTTTGTCAAGAATTCTTTTCCTAGTATGGTTTTACTTTGTTTCCTTGTTTATGTCTAGGTTATTAATGTTTTCCTTGTTCTATTTAGGGGTCTACCTAGTACAATTTAATGCTTTCCTAGAACTACTCAATTTATTCCAAGTTAGGTTACTTTATTTTCTTTCTTGAGTAGGATTTACCTTGCAATTCTCTTTCTATGTTTTAATTACCCTTTTAGGTTATTTTAAGGGGTATTGGACGTCCACTACCCCTATCCTAAATATGTCCTTTTTTATTCATTAAAAGGACAATTAGATTGATATTAATAATACTTGAGAGAGTTCTTATGAACCTTTGTGACTTGTTCTTTGAGAATTTATCTTTAAACCTTTACTAGTTCACAATTTGAGGTATAAAGTAATTTCTTATTGTGATATCTTTGATTTCTTTTTGGTATTCTTTAGAAGGTGATTAGTTTACATACTAATCTTTAATCATTGTATTCTTTAGGTAAGTGATTAGTTTACATACTAATCAAGAACCCTAGGAGTATTTGGAGGTGGCTGCTAACTTTGAGAGAAAATAAGGAAAAGCTGCTTGTTCTTTGTAAGTAATGAAGAGGAAAAAT
>JBCEWC010004728.1:0-26562 GCA_038996855.1 Solanum aculeatissimum
TGCACTTTCAATTGTCGGGAAGCATAAGCTATCACCTTACCATGTTGCATGAGCACACAACCCAAACCAATACGGGAGGCATCACAATAGACCACAAACCAATCTAAGCCATTTGGCAAAGTCATAACCGGAGCCGAAGTAAGTCGATCTTTCAAAGTTTGGAAACTTTTCTCATACTCACTAGACCACACAAATTTGGCCTTCTTTTGAGTCAACTTGGTAAACGGAGACGCTATAGATAAAAAACCCTCAACAAACCTTCTATAGTAACCGACCAACCCAAGAAAACTAAGAATGTCCGAAGGTGTCAAAGGTCTAGGCCAATCCTTTACCACCTCGGTTTTATTAGGATCAACCTTAATGCCATCATCGGAAACCACATGGCCAAGAATATCTATGTAATAGTCATACGAATATTCCCTTCCACAGTACAGGCGCTGACTTGCCACTCCCATGTAATGACACATATTAATTTCTAATATATTATCTCTTGATTACCAAAAAAAGGACCAAATTTGTTAATGTTTCAGTTATTATGTGATTGTACTTGTTTTTTTCAAAATATGGGATGTGTCTAAGTTGTTCAAGTGTCACACCCCGGGAGATACCCTTGGCTTGGCCGAAACTCAAAAACTATTGCTAGTCCCCAAGCAAACCACTTGACTTCATTGTCATATCATACTCAACAACGGAAGAAAATACTCAAGTAAAAGTCAAGAAATAGATCAACTGACCAACGCCTCTCATAAATAAATGTTTCTAATGAACAAAGTTTGGAAAATAAATAACAGCCAACAACCTCTAGCATGAAACTCAAGTCAAATCAGTTATACAAAATTAGGGTGTCTCTCTAACAGATAATACTCACACCACCATAGTTGGTGATGCACAACGAAAAGAGACGTCGTTGTTCGCCCATCCATTACTTGCCAAGGTAAGGACACTCATCTGTGACTTTGGATCCTCAAGCTTTGTCCATCATTTTGGAACAAGAGTCGCTAGAGTTAACTGCAAGTCTATCCTACGTGGGAAATGTAGTTCTGGAGTGTTCTCCTCTTACCCAACTCGGTGCTCAATACTACCCCTTAAATATTTTCTTTAGAGGTCTCATTTAAACTCATCTCAATCGTTTAAACTCAATGCTCAATTTCCTCAAAACTCATTAAAATATGCCTCAGCTCCTCAAGACTCTTCCTCAACTCATTATTTATGCTCAAAACTCTTGTTCATGCAAACTCAATAAAATATGTAAAAAAAATCATCTTTGTTAGACATACAAAACGACCATGAATATCAATTTAAAATAATGCATAAAATTAAATAAAGTCCTCAATTAGGGTTCATATGAATGAAGACATGTACATGCATCCAATCAAGTACCCAACTCATAAAGATCATAAACACACTTTTATGTATATGAAACTCAATAGGATAATAGAAAACTCAAGAATTCAACTCAAGAATTAGGGTAAAACTCTTCTCGAACTCAATTATAAGAAATCAACATGCATGTGGGGTGCGTGGATGAACTCAATCCAATGCTATGAATAGCCCTGCATACCTGGAAAGTTGATATTACAATTAAAATTTGAAGAACACTAGCTTTCTTGAAGAAAGTATTTGATCTTGGTAGTTCTTTTAGAGTGGAAGAACTTGGTAAAACATTGGTTGAAGGGATTCTCCTTGATTCTTGAATTCTTGACTTAGAATCTTTAGAGTTCTTGATGAAGAACTCTAATTCTTGAAGAAGAAGAATCAAGAAATTCTTTCTTGGAATTTTTGAACTCGTTTTCTTGAAACCCTAAGTTATGATTTAAGATTCTATTAGAGATTCATAAATATATGAAGAAACTTGGGTTGGGTAGCTTGAAATTTATGAAGAATAACTTACCTTGATGGTGAATCTTGAAACCTAACCCTATCTTGATGATTTTCTTGATGATTCTTGAGCGTTTATGTTTAGGAGTTAAGGAGAGAATTTTACTTATGAAAAACTGACGTTTTATGTATTTTGGGACCTTAAATAGACCTCCAAAGATTATAGGATAAAATTACCCTTAAAAAAATAAAAGGACGTCATTTAACTTATCCAGAAAAGTCTGCGTCAAGTTCAATATGCGGAGCTGTCGCGGACCTTTAGGCAGCTCTGCATGTGTTCAGTAAAATGGTCATAACATTTTACTCTAAACTCCGATTAAGGCAAAATTAGATGCGTTGAAAAGATAATTAAAATGTATTTAATGTTATTCATTATGGATCACCTAAATCATTATGTTCTAAGAGATATGACCATTTAAAAGTGACCTTTCTATGAGCTCATACAAAAATTTAGTCAGTAGAAATGATTTGAACTTGCGTTGACCTTGGGTGTCCCTTATGGAATCAAACTAAATCCAACATAATTCAATTACTTAGGAAAGGACCTTCACATACATTCACAACTTGGAGTTATTGGCTCACCTAATTCAATAGAATTTCATATCGAAACTCAATCGGTAAAAGGGATTTCAACTCAATTTTGTGCTAGAGGGTTCTTGTGACCTTACTTCATATTCAAATCTATTTTCACACTAAGAAATTGACTTTATAACCTATGCACAATTAAGAATCATCTCTTACAATCTTATATCATATGAAGGATGACTCAATCTTAGCTTAAAAAAATTTGAGTGTTAGATCAAGTTTACAAATATATATTTTTCAAATAAAAAAATTCATTAGTAAGATTGATAAAAAAATAAGTTGTAAAAATAAATGACAATTACAAATTTAAAAAATATTATATCTAAACTCGAATTCAAGAAAAGAGACAAAAAGTATTGCATGTTGCAGCTAAAACCAAATTCAAAAATTACAAGTTCAATAATAAATGACTGTCAATCTCAAACGTTTGATAAGTCACAAATAGATACCATATACAAAATGTGTGATGTCAATTTTTTGCTTCTTGGAACGTACTTTGAAGGTACCACCTTGTCACTAACTAAAATAAATTCCTTTGTAATCCTTGGTCTACCGAACTTGCTAACAACCTTGCTAGTAACTTCACTATCACTAATTGACCCGGACTCTATCTTTCTCTTGTCATAATCCCAGAGCAGTCATATCTCAACCGGAATAATTCAGGATCTACGAAGGATGTAACAATATCCATTTAGCAAAAACATTAAAATTTGTACAAGCCAACTAGTGTGATAGTTTCTTCTTGATCTATGCTTAACTCAAGAAGTAGGGAACTTAATCATAAAGTAAAGAGTCTAAAGTAAGAATACAGTTTAGACAATGACCACTCACATTCCATTTAATCAAATCCATTCAGAGTACTATCAAGGCCTATTTGGGAGTTTCTCTAATTGACAACCATCACCTCTGAGCTGGTTATGATACAACAGAGCAATTTTATTGCCACATCCATCCAATACCTTGTCAGGATAAAGGACATCTCATTAGTGGATCCACAATAATAACATCAAGTCCTCTTTTTGGGATGATAAGGAAACATCTATTTTATGGTTCAATCCTCTCCTATGCTGGCCACGTAGTTATTGAGTTTGAGTTAGACTTACTCTTACTCAATTTGGTGCTCAATACTCCTCCCAAGACTCAATATGCTCATAAGACATCAACCCTATGGTTCACTCTTTCAACTAGTCACATTAGACATTTGTCAACTCTATTCATCACATCAACCATCAACTCTTTGGTTACATTCTGTTAAGGTTCAACTCTTGACTCATAAAAAATAAATCATGAATCATTCTAAATGATAGAATTCAGGAAAAAAATAAAGTTAAAACATTCAGGAATTCTATAATCTTTAAGCTCAATTTATACTCATGTATGCCCATTTAAGTGTAATATGCAAAAATAATAAGAATTCATTCTAGGGTTAATATAGGAAGTAAAATCAGTTAATTCCAAGTATTTAATTCATAAAATAGTAATTTCATGCAAGTTTACATAGATATACATTAGGATTTAAGGAAAACCTTCAAGAAATAGTCATGGGAGACTTAATTCATTCACAACTTCATCAATTCGAGTTATGGGGAACATGGAAGAATATAATCCATGTTTTGGTTAGAGTTATATACCTGGAAGTTTGAGTCTTAGAATAGCTTAGAAGAATTCTCAAGTTCTCACTTCAAACCCTAGCCCTTTTCTCCCCTGAAACCTTACTCAAAGTTGGAGAAGGTGATTTAACATAAAAAGGTTGAACTGACATGTTTAGGGATTTATTTAGGTGTAAAAATATCAAGTCTAGGATTTGAAAAGGTGGGAAAAGACCAAAATAACCTCTCTTAAAAAGGTGTCAAAAGTCATCCACGGGCCCACTTACAGCCCGTAGGGACCGTTTAATAAACATGTAGGCAAAATTTGAGGTCTGTGGATTGATTTCACGAGCCTAATCTATTGCTCGTAGATGCTTCTACGACCCATGGATGGGTCTGTCAAGTTTGGGCCTGAAAAATGGGTTTTCAGGAATTTTTTCCCACGAGATACCAGACGGGTCATACTTGCATCCACAACCAGTAAGTCAGATACAATTACAATTAAAGACATGCATACTCAGATACTCATAGACTCTAAAGGGACATCAACTCAGAGATAAGAACTCAACTCAATGATAGAAAAGTAATTCAGGGAATAGAAATGAATTATTACCATCAATGTCCTTATTAGGAGGCATGAATAGGTGGGGGTATCTAACCTTCATATCCTTGTCAACTTCCTATGTGGCCTCTTCAACAGATTAACTTCTCCATAACACTTTTACAAATATAACCTCTTTAGTTCTCAACTTGTGAACTTAATGATCAAGAATTTGGATCGGGATCTCTTCATAACTCAAACTATCCTTCACTTCAATGCTCTCAATAGGCCCAACCAAGGAAGGGTCTCTCAAACACTTCTTAAGCATAGAAATATGAAAGACCAAATGGATAGCTGCCAACTCTTGTGGTAGCTCCAATCATAAGGTACATTTCCCACTCTTTTCACAATATGGTAGGGACCAATGTATCGAGGACTCAACTTTCCTTTCTTCCTGAATCTCATTACACCCTTCATGGGTAACACTTTCAAGTATACCCAATCATTCACTTTGAACTCTAGGTCCCTTCTCCTGACATCAGTGTAGGACTTCTGGCAACTCTGTGCAGTTCTCAATCTCTCTTGGATGATCTTTACTTTCTCCATAGCTTGGTGTACCAAGTCTGGTCCAATCAACCGTGCTTCACCTACCTCGAACCATCTAATCGATGATCTATATCTCCTCCCATACAGGGCCTCATAAGGAGCCATTTGAATGCTTGAATGAAAGTTGTTGTTGTAGGCAAACTCAATAAGGGGCAAATGATCATCCTACTTTCCTTTGAAGTCGATGACACATGCTCTCAACATGTCCTCCAAGGTCTGTATCGTACGCTCTGCTTGGCTATCGTTCTGAGGGTGGAAAGCAGAACTAAGGTTCACCTTTGAACCTAGGCCTTTCTGAAAGGACTTCCAGAATTGGGCTCCCCTATCTAATATGATGGACAAAGGAAATCCATGCAACCTAACAATCTCTCGAATATACAATCGAGCATAGTCCTTTGCCGTATTAGTAGTCTTTACCACCAAGATGTGGACTGATTTAGTCATCCTATCAACAATCACCCATATCAAATCATGTTTTTTGCGAGACCTCGGTAAGCCTACGATGAAATCCATATTGATTATCTCCCACTTCCATTCTCAAATTTCAAAATTCTTGGCTACTCCACATGGCCTTTGGTGCTCAGAGTTTACTTGTTGGCAGTTTGGGCACTTAGAAACAAAGTGTGCAATGTCTCTTTTCATCGCACTCCACCAATAAACCTCTCTCAAGTCGCAGTACATTTTGGTAGACCCTAGATGGATAAAATATCTAGAGTTATGAGCTTCTGTCATGATCCTTTCTCGAATACCATCAACATTTGGAACACACAATCTACTTTGGTATCTTAATACCCCATCTCCCCCTTTGACAAATACCAATACCTTCTGCTTATGTACATCTTCCTTCAATTAGAGTAAGATGGGATCTTGGTCTTACTTCTCCTTTACCTCTACCACAAGAGATGATGTAGACCCATTATGCACAAGTATTCCACCTTCACCAGATTCATTTAGTTCAACTCCCACTTGTGCTAGCCTGTGCACCTCTTTGGCCAACTCTTTCTTCTCCCCTTCCACATGAGTGGTGCTTCCCATAGATAACCTGCTAAGAGCATCAACAACCACATTTTGGGATAATAAGTCAACTTAATTAAAAATTCCAAAACCTGGTTGTCACGTGCACAAGCCTCTTATGTGTTACAATAAATTTGAAAGAAAAATACAAGATCATAAATAGGAGGATGAGGCTCGCTGAGATGATAAATAGTTAACTCACTCATATTCACAAAAAGACTCAGATAAAAAGAGAAGAGAGAGTATCAAGAAGATCCGAGCGCATAACCTGCAAAAATGTAGAAACAAAAGGTGAGTACCAACCATACGGTACCTAGCAAGTCAACTAACAAAACGAAGCAAGTCCAATAGAATACACAAACTCCTTTCATCCCTCAAATTCGAATCTGAAAATTTCTTTCAAAATATGTTTACCCATAATAAAATAAACTTATATGTCAAATTTCAATTAAAATGGATCGCTATTCGACCCTCAAATCAAGATTCTATTCTAAGAACCCTAAGTTATATTTTCATAAACTGTACACGTTTCTACCCTAAAAATCTATTCATAATCTCATGAAAGTTTAATAGAAAGGATGAGGACAATTACCTTGACGATTTAGGATGAAATTCCTAATTTTTCTCTTCCTTTTTCCCTTTTTTCTTCTTCTTCGCGTTTCATTTCTTCTTTGCTTTGTTTCTGTGTAATTGTTTTTTTGGTTTCCTTGCTGTTGCCGTTTTCAGGGTTGTTCAACCCTTTTTCAATTCTTTTATTTTTTTCTCTTTATTTATTTATTTTATATATTAAAAGTGATAAATACTATTAACCTATTTTTAATAAATATGGAATAAATAATATAGGGTATTAACTAAATTATTACTTTAGTCTACTAACAAAATTAATTATCTAAAAATTATTCCTTAACTAAATAAACGTAATTACTGAACAGTCCAAAATTTTCAAATTAAATTTACAAAAATAATCTTTTTATAAAGAGAGAGAATTTATTTCTAAAATGACCTAACGGGTCATTACATTATCCACCACTACAAATCATGTTCGTCCTCGAACATAAGAAAGGAGAAGGAAGAATAATCGATATTACCAAAGCCTAAATTATTATCTTCTGGAGACAGTATTCAACTTTTCGAGTAAGCTCTCTTAAGAATATTCCATCAAAATCAACTATTAAGAACCGAACTGTTGAATCGAACCTTGGCAGATCTACAAATCAAGAGTGATTTTCAAGCCACAGACTACCCCCTGAACTCAATCTGAATGACAACCACTAGGCCATAACTCAACAATTATGATGAATCTTTTCTCACATAACGATGATAAAATTCTAAATCAATATAGATCATAATCGAAAGTGAATCTAAATCAACCATCTCACATTCCTAATGCACAAACCATAATGAATCTTGTTAAGATTTCATCCTCACAATCAAATCTTCCCACGAGCTTAAATTAGAAAATGTGATCTCTAGACATTGCATACTCATCATAGAGAATCAAAATAATTTTTCTGACCCAACAAAGAAAATGATTAAGTAACCACTTAGCGAATGATACACCAAAACATATAGATGCTCTAACAACACCATCAAAATACTAGATCAACAGTCGTGACTATAATAACTCTTCAGAACGATAGAGCTAGACCTAACATGTCTCATATTCAATTATGCATAGCCAGAACATAACTTCAACGACCAAATGAATCTTAAAACTATTGGACAACTATAAATATTTATGGTAGCTCTTCTATAATTTTTTTTATAATCAAGTGACACTCTAGAATTATTGAAAAACTCAACTGCCTCATGACAATACCAAATATATCATATATGAAATGATCAAGTTTGCACAAGCATCCTACCTTACTAAGAGAAAATCATAGGATCAGTTCACTCGATCCACCACTAAGGATTCGTCTACAAAAGTGAAGACACAAGTGGGAATAGGTAGGGAGCAATACTCTAAAACAAGCCCATAATGAAGTAGGTAGTACCAGAAGAATGCACGGAATCAAGGTCGAATGATACAAGATACTCCTTTCATAGTGCTCCTATTGAACATTTTCATTCATTTGACCCCATATGTTTTTTTAAATAATTGTTTTTGCTACTCACAATCAACCTGTCTGTCCCCAATACAATCGTACACATACTTAATTCATCAAACTCCCAATACTTCTCACGGTCCTGCATCAAGGACATGCTCTTAATACTAACAGAACATCATAGCCATACTAGTTATTTACCATTCTCTCAAATTGTTACTAGTATCAAAGTCTTCTTGGCAACACATTATCACCTTCAAATATTTTAAACTATGGCTTCCTCTCTTTTTTATTTAAGCATTTCTTATAGATATGAGTCACACCCAAAGTTCATAGCATTGATTTCAAATTTGATAATACTTTTCTCATCAAGATAAAATTATTTAGTTATACCTAAAGTCACTCTCATGCAATTTTTCACACACAAAATTTCAACTACAATTTCAAATCATCATATACCTCACACCAAGACTTAGAGAGACTCAATCACCTTAATAATTTTGTATATCATAAACACATAACTTCTAGTCATCATCAAGTATCTATGTAACACATCACAATAATCTATGTAGTCCTATTAATAGAGTAATTTCAACCCCCTCAAAATTCTCAATAATCATGTAGAGCTATAGATCTATATCGCAGCGCCCCCATAAGTCATCTATCATGATTGAACAATCTAGACCAATATAAAAATGTAGCATGTTTCAAACATCATTATTTGTCACTCGAATCAAAACTCAATTATCATAAAAGTCACTAATAAAAATCCTAGTAAATCTGTGTTGAACAAGTACACTTTTCATGGTCATATCTAAGCTCAAAGATAAAAATTAGTAAAACCTTTAATTTTAAACCAAGGGTCTATACAGGAAGTCTTATTCCTTCACCTTTCTTTGATTCTTCCCATGACATAAATATTTAGATACCCTGAACTCTTCTATATATCAATTTCTTATTCTTTCACAAACTCACTTATCAACGTGATTATCTGATCAACAACACATGACATTCTATCTCATGCTCTAAGCTAAAATTTTAAGCGGAGCACTTCTTTATGTCCTTCAACAATTAAAACATAACTAAATTTATGACCCAAACCACATGCAAGTTCTTCCAAATGCTAAATACTCATTGCTATCCATTATATATGATCTTACCAATTCATATCTTGACAAATATACTACCAAAAATGTAGACTAACGATGAAAACTTGAATCTTTTATTTTAACTTGTACCCCAATTCTTTTATCTATTAGTATTAGCTCATAACTTGAGATCTTTCATTCATGTATCTTAACTTTTTATTGATCACCTCTTTATCAACCTTATCATATCCCTTAAAAAAAATCAATGTACTAATTATCATCCTCAAAATCATAAAAATAGCTTATCAACATATTCAAGATGCACGTATATAGATTTGTTTTTCAAATGTTACCCAACAGTTTTCTAACCCAGATCAATGATATGTAACACTATCACCATGATAACGCAAATCAAATGAAACCACATGGATTTAAATTCAATTCTCTACTCCCTCGAAAGATACATTATTTTACCTTTATCATCAGAGTGAATGTCCCTACATCTCACTAATTTATTCATTTATGACTCTAGCTCATTTCAATTCTATTGAAGCAGTATCTCAACGCATTCTACATCTTTTCTTATGATCACATTACTCATTAAATAGTAGCAAACGTAACTTTTGATACTTGCAAATTGTGTTTACCATACTGAATTCATTCAATCAAAAATCCTTATTATATGATTGCATCTTGATCTCTTTCCATCACGGACTCTTGTTACCATTATGCTCTATATCTATTGCCATCATCTCAAGGTTAACCTCATCATCAATATGATACCTAAACCTGTTATATCAGTCAAATCTAAAGACTAACTTGTTTTTTCTCTACATTTTCTTAATTCTCAATTGGCTTTGCACAAGTACACTCACTGGGACTTTCCAAACTCATTAGCTTACTATTTTGATATTATCCATGTATCATTTCAATATTGAACCACTCCCTTGGATCTTACTATGGATCAATAGTCCTTATTTAGAATTCCTCGAATACACCTCACAACCTAAATGCATTAATTGTAAGGATCCACCACTAAAATCTTTCTTATAAATAACGCTTAATCCAAGCATCCAGAGTAACAAACTAGTTGATTTTTCAAATACGAATGCAATATTAAATCTTATTAAATGAGCCTGTGATACACTAATAACTCCTTAAGTAGTTAGTATTCACCCTTGGCAATCGACATATCCATTTTCATATACCACTAATACTATATCATGAAATTCCATTAGATCCACCAGTAAACACATCGTACCTATCAAGAACGTAGTACCAAACTAGCTCACATACTTCTTCCCGTCAAATAACTGCAAAAGATTATCTAATTCATCATGACTCTAGCCTAAGTTATACATATTTTTTCATAAATTTAGTCGCTAGCCAAAAGTAATATCCTCCATAACTCTAACCAAGTAAGCATCGATATCATGGTGATAGTCGTATCAGGACTCTCCTTGATATCCACTCGATCTATGAAACCATAATAGAGATTCTGATCTCAATTGGCAAAAACTCATTGTTATCATTATCTAAGCAGTCCATACAACTTATTACACTTTAGTAATAGTAGCTTGCAAATTTATAGAATTCATATCTAGCTATCTCTTTACCATTTCACCTTTAATTGTCGAACCACTTCTGATATCGTATATACTACATCAATATTGTCTGTGTGTTGCTGGATAACTAATCCCAAAAAGGATGGCACATCTATGAAATCCCTCAATTCACTGTTTAACCTCATCACTCAAATACCCTCAAAGGGCATCATCGAGTCATCACCTTACTCAATCTTTTCTAACTGTCGAACATTTTAATTTTTTATAAGTATATCACCTACACTTTAGTACCAGATCTAACATTTAAGCCATATACAATCCACTAATTACTCACGTAAAAAAAACCAAGCACGAATCATCTCCACAAGTGAGGGAATGGAATAAAGAGATATGATTCACACCGAATCAAGGACACATGATGGAGAAAAAATAAACAAAAGGAAGTTTCCTAATAGTCTGCATAGCCTCTCGAAGATAAGTATAGACGTCTCCATATCAATCCTCGAGACTTTACTAGACTCGGCTTGTACACACGTGAGACCTGTGAACCTGGGGCTCTGATATCATCTGTCACGACCCAAAAAATGGATGTAATGACTCTCGTCTTATCCCACCAAGACAAGTCAGCCAAAAATCCAATTACAACGATAAAGTGCGGAAGAAATAATTAAAAATAAAAGTTTAACTATGGATAATAATTCTACTTAATTAAAAACCCCCAAAACCTAGTTGTTACGTGCACAAACTTCTAATGTGTTACAATAGATTTGAAAGAAAAATACAAGTCTCAAATGATGTTGTCTCTAAAGTAGAACAAGATCATAAATAGGAGGATGAGGCTCCTTGAGATGACAAATAGCTACTTCACTAATCTCCACAGAAAGACTCAGATAAAAAGAGAAGAGAAAGTATCACAAAGTTCCGAGCGCATAACCTACAAAAATATGAAAGCAAGAGGTGAGTACCAACCACACGGTACCTAGTAAGTCAAATAAAAAAATAAAACAATTCCAATAGAATACACAAACTCTTTTCATCCCTACCGACCTCCACAACTATAACCTGCACAAAAAATTAGCCTAACACAGTAACACATAATACACAATAAAGATAGTTTTTCACCATATCACAATTCCAAATCACAAGCCACAATTCACAAGTGATAACACAATTAATCACAGGAATAACATCATGCCACACAAGAATATGCAAGGATGAGATACAATGCTTATGCAATAATCACTGACAATGACCTCGGCCTCAGTATCACAATATCACCGATAATGACCTCGACATCAGTATCACAATATCACCAGTAATGACCTCGGCATCACATCTCTACCGATAAAGATCTCGACCCTAATTATCACTATCTCTCTCATATTTATAACCAGAACCAATGCAAGTATGCGTGCCATAAAATGAATGAACATGAGATGAAGTCCACAAACAAATTCACTCATAATCACCACCAACAACAATATATTTCAATATAAAATGCTCATCACTTAACCACATTTTTCAATTCAAGTGTCATAATACCACACCAACTCACATTTATATTTAAGCACCCCAAGTTTATAATATTAAAAATAATTCATGAATCACACGTAGAAGAAAAAAAATTGAGAATTCTACGAGAATTACAAAGTTTTGAAAATTCACTTGCCTCAATTAATCAAATAATTACTTCAAACTTGAGCCTTTCGTAACGATTTTAGATGATCAAAATTTGTTCAAATACATAATCTACATAGGAATATGAATCCGATGACACCCATATTGCTATATTTATTTTTGGTTCAAAAATCAGGTCAAAAAGTCATCCCGAACCCTCGAATTCGAATCTAAAAATTTCTTTCAAAATATGTTTACCCATAATAAAATAAACTTATATGTCAAATTTTAGCTAAATGGATAGTTATTCGACCCCCAAATCAAGATTCTATTCTAAGAACCCTAGGCTATATTTTCATAAATTGTACATGTTTCTACCCTAAAAATCTATTCATAATCTCATGAAAGTTTAATAGAAAGGATGAGGAAAATTACCTTGACGATTTGGGATGAAAATCTTAATTTTTCTCTTCTTTTTTCCTTTTTTTTCTCCCCCGAATTTCTTTTCTTCTCCGCTTTGTTTCTGCGTAATTGTTTTTCATTTCCTTGTTGTTGCCATTTTCAGGGCTGTTCAACCCTTTTTCAATTCTTTTTGTATTTCTTTATTTCTTTCTTTCTTTATTTGGTTATTTATTTTATATATTAAAAGTGATAATTAACCTATTTTTAATAAATATGGAATAAATAATATAGGGTATTAACTAAATTATTACTTTAGTCTACTAACAAAATTAATTATCTAAAAATTATTCCTTAACTAAATAACTGTAATTACTAAACGGTCTAAACTTTTCAAATTAAATTTACGAAAATGATCTCTTTATTTCTAAAATGACCTAATGGGTCATTACACAAGTTAAGCTCTTTCTTGGTGAATACATATTGCAAGCTCTTGTGGTCTGTAAATACATTGACATGTTCTTCATATAAGTAGTGGCGCCAAATCTTGAGTGCAAACACCACTGCAGCCAATTATAAGTCATGAGTTGGATAATTCCTCTCAGGCTTCATAAGTTTTCTAGAAGCATAAGCTATGACCTTTACCTCTTTGAATAAGAACATATACCAATCCCACTCTAGAAGCATCATAATAAATCACAAAATCATCAATTCCCTCGGGTTGAGTCAACACTGGTGCAGTCGTTAATATGGTTTTCAACTCTTGAAAACTCTTCTCACACTCATTGGACCACTAAAACTTAGCTTTCTTCTGAGTCAACTTAGTCAATTGAGAGGATAGAGAAGAGAATCCCTCAACAAATTTGCGTTAGTAACCAACCATACCCAGAAAACTTCTGGTCAGTTGGAAAAGTGGGTCTAGGCTAGTTCTTAACTGCATCAATCTTCTGCATATCTACTCAAATACCATCACCCGAAATAATATGGCCTAGAAAAGCCACAGACTTAAGCCAAAACTCACACTTGGAGAAATTTGCATACAACTCACTATCCTTGAGCATCTGAAGATCAATTCGAAGATGATCGACATACTCTTCTTCATCTCTGGAGTACACCAATATGTCATCAATAAATACAGTCACGAACATGTCAAGGTACTATCTAAATACTTTGTTCATCAAGTCTATGAAAGCTGCAGGAGCATTGATCAGTCCAAAGGACATTAACAGAAACTCAAAGTGACCATATCGGGTTCAAAAAACCTTCTTTGGGATGTCATATTTTCTCACTTTTAAATCATGATAGCCTGATCTGAGTTTTATCTTGGAGAATACAGTGGCACCCTAAAGTTGGTGAAACAAGTTGTCAATTCTCGAAAGGGGATATTTGTTCTTAATGGTCACCTTATTCAATTGCGATAATCTATACACATCCAGAGGGAATCATCTTTCTTTTGAACAAATAGGACAGGAGTGCCTCATGGAGAGACACACGACCTAATAAAACCCTTATATAGAGATCTTTCAACTATTTTTTAGTTCTTTCAACTCTGCGAGAGCCATTCTATATGGAAGAATAGAGATAGCCTGAGTATCGGGAAGAACATCAATCCCAAAGTCAATCTCTCTATCAGGAGGGACTCCAGGAAAATCACCAGGGAAGAAATTAGGAAACTCATTGACAACTGGAACTGACTCAACAGGTGGAGACTCTAAATCATCATCTTTAACTCTTACGAGGTGATAGATATATCCTTTAGAGATTAGTTTTCTGGACCTAAGGTAGGAAATAAACTTACCCTTGGACACTGCAGAACTACCCTTCCACTCTATTATATTTAGGAATTAGAATTTGACCGTTCAGGTTCTACAATTGATAGAGGCATAACAGGCGTGAAGCCAGTCCATGCCAAGGATCACATTGAAGTTAACCATCTCTAACTTAATCAAATCAGCAAGAGTATCCCTATGATAGATGGACACTACACAATCCCTATATACCCTTTCGACTATCATAAACTCACCAGTAGGAGTAGAAACACTAAAGTGCTCAAGAAGACATTTAGGAAGGATCTCAAACTTAATAGCTACATATGGAGTCATAAATGATAAAGTGGCACCTATGTCAAGCAATACATATACATCATGAGAAAAGACTCGAAGCATACCCGTCATAATATCTGGCGTAACTTCCTAATCCTAACGATTTCCAATCACATATAGATGATTTGTACCCCCTCCCCTAATATTAATAATCACACCTCTCTAATTACCATTGGCTAATGGAGCTGCCGAAGTTTGAGCTTTATTACCTCTCTCATCCCGTCTTCTCATTGGGCACTTATTCTGGAAATGACCAGTCTGTCCACACTTATAGCAAGCATTTGTGCCCTCACGACACTCACCTCGGTGGAGTCTGCCATACTTGCCACATGGTGGTTTCCCCTCGAACCTTGAGTCACTAGTTTGGGATTGAGAAACCTGAGCTCTGGAATTCTGATAACCCTGAGACTTCTGATCATACCTATTACTCGGAGCTGGTGCACTTGCTGAGGATGTTGCATAATTTGAAGACCTCTTCTAAAAATAGGACCTATCCCTCTTACTTTGTTTATGTTGGCTAGGCTCATGCCCTGCTGATTTAGTCTTCTTGCTCAAATGCCTCTCCCTATCCATCTTTTTATCCTTCTCAAGTTGTTGTGCATAGACCATACCTCTAGATATGTCCTTTCCCGGAATAAGTAATGCCGCTTTGCACTCTTTTTTCACCTGCTTGCCCAAGCCGGATATGAACTTTCTCATTCTAGATGTTACGTCAAGGACTATCTTTGGAGCATACCTGGATAGCTGTACGAACTTGAGGCTATATTCTTTGGCAGTCATCCCTTCTTGCTTCAAGTTAACAAACTTCTCAACCTTCGCTTCCATCAACTCTCGTGGAAAGAAATGGTCAAGAAAGGCACTTTTAAAATCATCCCAAATTGCAGGCTTAACATCCTCACCTCGTCTCTCTTCCCGTTCATTGTGCCAAACATTTGCCATATCTTTGAGTTGATAGGAAGCAAGTTTAACTCCCTCAATCTCAGTCGCATGCATAACTTTCAACACCTTCCACATCTCATCAATAACGTTTTAGGGGTCTTTCTCAATCTTAGTCCTTGTGAAGACTGGTGGGTTCATCCTCAAAAAATATCTAAGTCTGGTTGCAATAGTTGTCTCTTTGGAGCTAAAACTGGGAGCATGTGATCTCCGCTTCCCACTTAGAGCGACTACCAATTGGGTGAGCATAGTGATAGCTCCTCTAAATTTAGCTTTTGTAGTAGGAGCAGGTGGAACAGTAGGTACTTGTGGCACACCAGTGGCTCTAGCTGGTCGACCTCGACCCCTCGTCTATATCTGAGTAGGCACCTATAGTGGGGGATTATCAGCATTAGAGGCTGAAACATCTCTTTGGGTAGCGGTACACTTAGGAGGCATAATTTATAAATGTGTAACGCATGAATCAGATAGATATTTTAATAGAGTTTAACTCTATCACATGAACTCAGACTACAGGATAGCGTAACACCTCCTAATGTCCTGTAGCCTCTTGCTTATAAAATATAGTACATAACACACCCATAAAAAAGACTCTACTAAACATGACTTCATAGACTCCATAGGATACTTGAACTCTATGCTTTGATACCAAGTTTGTCACCCCCAGAAAGGTACCCTTGGCATGGTCGGCACTCAAAGACTTTTGCTAGCCCTTAAGTGAATCACTCGGCCTCATCACATTCGTTCAATCACAATTCGATAGCAGAAGACATCAATGACTTAGAAATACTCAATGAAAAGCAACATCAAAACAATAATCAAAAGGCCAATAGACTATCCATCAACTAAGTAAGACTAGTATGAAAGAAAACTAGACAAAATAATATACAATCACAACTCGACAGTCTAGTCTATGAAGCCTCTAAAATATCTAACTAAATGGTGTCAATGACAGGTCCCTGGCTACCTCAAAATAAAATAAAATAAGTCTAAACTAAAAGATAGAAAGAAACATGATATCCTCTGAAAGTAGGGGAAGACTCACCAATCAGCAGAATGTAAACAGGTCCTCAACGAGGCACATGCTGATGACCGCTAGTACCTGTCTCTGCATCATAAAAAGATGAAGGCTCAAATGGACGTCATTAAGTGGAATGTACAAGTATGTAAAATAGTAGAATGAAGTATATAAAGGTAGAATAACATCAACTCAAAATAGTTCAACTCAAGAAGTAGGAAACTCAATCATCAAGGCAAGAGTCTAAAGTAAGAATACAATTTAGACAATGACCACACACATTCCATCTAATCCAATCCACTCAAAGTACTATCAAGGCCTATTTGGGAGTTTTTCTAAACGACAACCATCACCTATGAGCCAGTGATGATAAAACAAAGTAATGAAATTACCACATCCATCCAATACCTTGTCAGGGTAAAGGACATCTCATTAGTGGATCCACAATAATAACATTAAGTCCTCTTTTTGGGATGATAAGGAAACATCCATTTTATGGTTCAATCCTCTCCTATGCTGGCCAAGTAGTTATTGAGTTCGAGTTGGACTTACTCTTACTCAATTCGGTGCTCAATACTCCTACCAAGACTCAATATGCTCATAAGACGTCAACCCTATAGTTAACTCTTTCAACTAGTCTCATTGGACATTTATCAACTTAATTCATTTCATTAACCATCAATTTTTTGGTTACATTCTCTTAAGGTTAAGCTTTTGACTCATAAAGTCTTAACGATGCATCATTCTGACTCATAACATTCAAGTAAACAAAAACAAAGTTAAAACATTCAAGAATTCTATAGACTTTTTAGGCTCAATTTGTACTCATACATGCCCATTTAAGTGTAATATGCAAAAATAATAAGAATTCATTCTAAGCTTCATGTAGGAAGTAAAATCACTTAATTCTAAGTATTTAATTCATAAAACAGTAATTTCATGCAAGATTACATAGATATACATTAGGATTTAAGGGAAACCTTCAAGAAACAGTCATGGGAGAATCAATTCATTTACAACTCCATCAATTTGGGTTATGGGGCATATGGAAGAACATAATACATGTTTTAGTTAGCCTTACATACCTGAAAGTTTGATTCATGGAAGACCTTGGAAGAATTCTCAAGTTCTCGCTTCAATCCCTAGCCTTTTTCACTTTTAAAATCTTGTTCTAAGTTAGAGAAAGAGATTTAACGTAAAAAGGTTGAACTGACATGTTTAGGGCTTTATTTAGGTGTAAAAACATCAACTCTAGGCTTTGAAAGGGTGGAAAAAGACTAAAATAACCTTTCTTAAAAAGCTTTCAAAAGTCATCCACGAGCCCACTTACGGCTCGTAGAAACTTTCACGTCCCGTAGGGACCGTTATGTAAACTTTGAGGCAAAATTTGAGGTCTCTGGATTGATTCCACGAGCCCAATCTATGACTCGTAGATGCTTCTATGGCCTGTAGTGGGTCCGTCAAGTCTGGGGATCAAAAATGGGTTTTCAAGAATTTTTTCCAACGAGATACCAGATGGGACATACTTCTATCCATGACCTATATCTCATCTCGTAGGTACACCCTAGCTCTGGTAGTCTGTAGTAAAATAACCATAGTATTTGACTCTGAACTTTAAATGAGGTGAAATTAGTTGTGTTGGAAAGCTAATTTAATGAGCTTTCGTTTAGTAGGTAAGAGGATACCTGATTCTTTGTGTGCTAAGAGTTATAATCATTTAAAGTTGACCTTTGAATAATTTAACAGTAGAAACTTGATTTATAGGAAAGTTTTGAACTCGGTTAAGTGCTAGAAGACTCTTATGACCCTATGTCACGACCTGGAAGTGGGGCCTAGATGTGACATGGCAGAGGAGAACCCGAAGGTCCTCGACCAAGCCATCATAGCATCATTACACACATCATCGGTTCAGAAGCGTAGAAAATAAACACATAACACGTAATTCTAGGGAAAACAGGGTTTTGGACTCAAGCTATAGGGATGTTGTCGGGAATGGGATAAACATGACTCACATAGCATATAGTAAGTATTTCTAAGGGGCGGGTAAGTAGGACTCAAGATATGGGGGCACACCAGGGTTATGGGACTTTCCACATAAGCACATTCCCAACATTCACAAGTAGATAAGCATAATCATAAGCATAAGAGGGGCATCATTACCATAACATAATTTCAATAGTCATAACAATCGAAAATAAGCATAATACAACGAGCAAGAGTATAGTATGTCTAACATTGCCTATACATAGAAAGAATGGGGCCTCGACATAGTTTGAGGCTCACCCTGAACACATGGAATGGGAAAGTAAAACAATACAAGTAAAAGGAAAGTAGATGTTGCCCTTGGACAAAGGGCTCACCACAAGAAAATAGCTTCAAGAGAATCCCTCGTCGGGCAAAGGTAGATAGAGATCGTCGCCGGTACCTACATGATTAGAACATGTAGACAAGAGTATGGGTTAGCACAATAAAGCACTGAGTATGCGGGAATGCAATGTGTGCATATGAACCTATAACAACCTACATGGCAAGGGAACATACATAAAAGGGAATATAAGAAGGGACAATATAACAAGATGCCATGATAATCATGATGCATGAAATGCCATAATGCTTATAATATAGGGGGGATGGAACCATAAAGACATCCAATACATGTGAGCTACAACATGAACTTGCCCAATGAAGCCTCCCATTGGATCGGAGAAGATTACTTGCCAAAGGTAATCTACGCCACACCTTACGGGCCTCCCATTTCGGTGTGATAGCCACCTTCCTTATAGGTCTCCAATTTTGGATGGATTTACATAACATATCAAATCATATCAGAGCATACCTTACGGGTCTCCCATTTCGTTAGCAACCTACGTTGGCACATAGTTTCGAAAAATGAGTGGGACCCTTGGGGATAGTCCACTTACTACTCCAATCCTTCTCGGTACTAAGTCATCATCCCACAAGAATACATATATAATATATATGCTTTTAAAATGAAAACTTGACACATGAACATCAAACCATTCATAATTGGGCTTAAAAGCCAAATCACTTTCATTACTCTTATGCATACTTAAAAAGAGTCAAACACATTTCATAATCATGCATCATGGGCTAAAAAGCCAAACAAACTTTCAGGTCAAACTTCATGCATAGCAGTAGCTCCATACTTGTCATACTTGTCATATCATATTGGTTCAAGTACCAATGTTGCTCAAAGATCCATATTATAGACATTATGTGATCACATTCTTGTCATAACCCATGCTTGTTCAAAATCATTGTCATAATCATGTTTGGGACATGGCCAACATCAAAACTTTCATCAAAATATCCATGAATCATACATGCAATGCCATGAAGAATAATGAGAATAGCATGGGTACTAGAGTTCATACTTAAATTCAAGTCAAGAGTAATTCATGAGAAATTCAAGTCAAATCAACCTTCAAAGCATCATTTAAATACTACCCATGCATAAATAAAAAGAAAAAGGGATATGCATAACTTGATCATCATCAAAACCATTTAACCTTCATATAATTCAAACTTAAATCAACTTTAAATCACCTAATTTCTACAGCACATAATCCCATTCAATTAAGTACTTCAAAATTTAATGAACTCAACCTTAAAGAAAACTTAAAATCATGATTTAAAGAGGAGTGTTCTTGGGTCTTCATGGATGAAAGGGAATCCATGAATAAACCCCACATATCTTGAAGTTAACCAAGAGAATTGAGAAATTTCACAACAAGGATGATCTTTCCCAAATTTCTTCAAGCTTTCATCAATGGAGGTCAAGAGGATTGAGAGAATTTCAAAATGGATTGAAGATTGTTAGAATGGATGAAAAGGGTTTAGGGTTTGATTTAGGGAGTTTATGAGACCTTAGAAAGCCTAAAAGAGACATAAGATCTAATTAAATTGCAAATTAACCATTAATTAAATGGACTAATTAACTGAAATAGGATCTCACGGAAGGGCTACAGTGCCCGTCAACTGGTATACGGTCCGTGTACTGGACCGTGAGGCAATACTTGATCTCGTCTTCGGCTTGAACTCTCGGGGGTCTTTCTGGATCACTTCACGGACCGTGTGGCTTCACACGGACCGTGTACTAGTCTATGGAGCATCACTTGATCCGGATTCCAGCCCCGAACCCTTGCCAAGTTTCTGTTCCACTTCACGGGCCGTGAAGTGTCTCATGGACCGTGGGGTGGTCCGTGGGAATTGCCTTAGTCCTTGGCTGGGATGCTGGCCTCTAGGAGCTTACTGGACCATCACACTAGCACCCCCACAGACCGTGGACCATCATACGGTCTGTGGTCCAGCCCTTAGCCCATTTCCAGAACCTTGTTTCCAGCGTCCTGTCAATTACGGGCAGTCTCACTGTTTTTGCCATAACTTTCTCATACGAAAACCAAATTGAGTGTAACCAGTTGTGTTGAAAAGATAACTCAAAGAGATTCAATTCGATATTTAGCAGTCCACACAGTTCAACCCATACAAAAATTTATGATCTTTCAAAGTACACTGCCCAACTGGCTTGACAATCTCACCAAAAGGTCCGTTTTGAATCCGATTACTTAAATTCAACCCATGGCTACCAAAATACAACCACAACCAGTTTAACACTATCCTTGAACAACCATTATGAAGTTCAAAAATATTTGGATCATTACATCATCTCCCCCTTGGGAACATTCATTCTCGAATGAGCAAAAACTTACGGCTTGAGGACAACAATCAAACAAGAGACGTTTTCATCAAACTTATAACAAATCATGCATTATTTCAAAATATTTCAAAACATATGTCAAGTCATCGGTTAAATCATTTTTGTGCTCGTGTATGTATGCAATATCATGAAACTCAAGAATTTAAAGAATTAGGACCATACAAGGATAGAACCTAGTACCTTAGGCTTGAGTAGATTGGAAAAGATAGGGATATCACTCAATCATGTCCAACTCCACTTCCCATGTCGCACTCTCCACCTCTTGGTTTCTCCAAAGCACCTTGACCAAAGCTACCTCCTTGTTGCAAAGCTGCTTCACTTGTCTATCCAAGATCTTAATCGGCACCTCTTCATAGGTCAAGTTCTCTTCAACCGTCACACCCTCCAAAGGTGCAATAGACTTACGTTCACTAACTAACTTCCTCAACATAGACACATGGAATACCGGATGAATCGAGCTCATATCCAAAGGCAAGCCCAACCTAGAAGCCACATTGCCAACCCGTTCCACAATTTCATAAGGTCCGACGTACCGAGGGCTCAATTTGCCTTTCTTGCCAAAACGCATGATGTCTTTCATGGGGGACACCTTCACATACATCCAATCAACAACATGAAATTCAAGATCCCTCTTCCTAACATCCGAATAAGACTTTTGGCGACTTTGGGCCATTTTCAACCTATCCCTAATTAACTTTACCTTTTCAATGGCATCAACAACCAAGTCTGGGCCTAATAAGGCCGCCTCACCTATTTGAAACCAACCAACCAGAGATCTACATCTCCTACCATAAAAAGCTTCAAATGGAGCCATACTGATGCTAGCATAAAAGCTATTGTTGTAAGAAAACTCAATGAGAGGTAGATGATCATCCCAATTTCCATTAAATTCCAACACACAATCCCTTAACATGTTCTCCAAGGTTTGGATTGTCCTTTCGGCTTGTCCATCGGTTTGAGGATGAAATTCGGTGCTCAACTTGACCTTAGTACCAAGTCCCCTTTGAAAAGATTTCCAAAAATGAGAAGTAAATTGAGTACTATAATTCGATTTGATAGACCTTGACATACCGTTCAATCTCACCAACACCCGAATATATACCTTAGAATACTCATCGACACTATAGGTAGTCTTAACCGGTAAGAAGTGAGCCAACTTGGTCATTCTATCAACAACCACCCATATGGAATCAAATTTTCTTCGAGTACGTGGTAACCCAACCACAAAGTCCATGTTAACATCTTCCCACTTCCAAGTAGGAATTTCAATATCTTGGGTCAAACCACCAGGCCTTTGATGTTCCAATTTCACTTGTTGGCAATTGGGAAATTTTGACATAAATTTAGCCACGTCCTTCTTCATACCATGCGACCAATACAACTCCCTTAAGTCTCGGCGCATCTTGGTAGATCCCCAATGAATAGAATATTGAGAATTATGAGCCTCTTTCATCATAATCTCCCTTAGGCCATCAACATCTGGAACACACAAACGGTCTTGGTACCATAGCACACCATCTCCCCCTTGGGAGAAAACCTCAATCTTGCCATTGGCAATCAACTTCTTCAACTCTACCAAGGAAGGATCTAAGTCTTGTTTCTTTTTAACATCAACCACTAAGGAAGACTTGGATCCACCTTGAACAAGGATTTCACCATTGTCGAATTCCGCCAACCTCACATCCAACCTAGCCAAACGGTGCACATCCTTTGCTATAAATTTCGTTCCCTCATCCACATATGTCACACTTCCCATAAAGAGTCTACTAAGAGCATCTGCCATAACATTAGCCTTTCCGGGGTGATAAAAGACACTCATATCATAATCTTTAAGGAGTTCCAACCATCTCCTTTGCCTCAAATTAAGGTCCCTTTGGGTAAACACATATTGTAATCTCTTGTGATCTATGAATACATCCACATGAACCCCATACAATTAATGTTGCCAAATTTTTAAAGCAAATACCACCACCGGCAACTCAAGATCATGGGTTGGATAATTTTGTTCATGCACCTTTAATTGTCGGGATGCATAAGCTATTACCTTACCATGTTGCATAAGCACACAACCCAAGCCAATACGCGATGCATCACAATATACCACAAACCCATTAGGCAAAGTCAAGATCGGAGCCGATATAAGTCAATCCTTCAAAATTTGAAAACTCTTTTCACATTCATTTGACCATACAAATTTAGCCTTCTTTTGAGTCAACTTGGTCACCGGAGATGGTATAGAGGAAAACCCTTCAAAAAACCTTCTATAATAACCGGCTAAACCAAGGAAACTTTGAATATTCAAAGGAGTCAACGGTCTAGGCCAATCCTTAACCGCTTTGGTTTTCTTAGGGTCAACTTTAATACCATCACCGGACACCACATGACCAAGGAAAGAAACTTCTCCCAACCAAAATTCACATTTGCTAAACTTGGCATACAATTGCTTCTCTCTCAAAGTTTGAAGAACCAATCTCAAATGATCCATATGCTCTTGTTCACTACGGGAGTAAATCAAAATGTCATCAATGAAGACTACCACAAAATTATCAAGGAACGACTTGAACACCCGATTCATAAGATCCATAAATACCGCCGGAGCATCAGTTAACCCAAATGACATCACCACAAACTCAAAGTGACCATAACGAGTCTAAAAGGCCATCTTGGGAATATCACACTCCCTCACCTTCAATTGGTGATAACCCGAACGAAGATCTATTTTGGAAAAGTGAGTAGCTCTTTGAAGTTGGTCAAATAAAACATCAATTCATGGAAACGAGTACCTATTCTTAATGGTCACCTTGTTCAATTTTTTATAATCAATACACATTCGGAGTGACCCATTCTTCTTTCTCACAAACAACACGGGAGCACCCCAAGGTGAGATACTCGGCCTAATATACCTTTTTTTTAGCAAGTCCTTCAATTGATCCTTTAACTCCTTCAATTTCGCTGGGGCCATACGATAAGGAGGAATAGAGATAGGTTGAGTATCCGTAAAGAGATCTATGCCAAAATCTATTTCTCTATCGGGAGGAATACCGGGCAGGTACTCGCGAAACACATCAGAAAACTCACTAACCACCTTAGGTAATTCACCTTCCACATCTCTAACCCGCACAATATGATAAATACACCCCTTATCAATCATCGTTCGGGGCTTAAAGTAGGAAATAAACTGACCCTTAACCACAAAATCACTACCCTTCCATTCCAACACCGGTTCATTAGGAACTTGAAATTTTACTTGCCTAGTTCTACAATCAACCGAGGCATATGACGGATGCAACCAATCCATCCCAAGAATAACATCAAAATCATACATCTCAAGTTCTACAAAGTCATCGGGGAACACTTTATGCAACACAGAGACAGGACAACCCCGATACACTTTTCGGGGAACAATAGACTCACCCACAGGAGTATACACCGAATAAGGTTCCCTTAGGATTTTGGGACTCAAACCAAACTTAACAGCCAACAGAGGAGTCACAAAAGATAAATTTGCACCCAGATCATGTAAAGCATAAACATCAAAATCAAATATTTTTAACATACCAGTCACGACGTCCGGGGCTTCCTCCACCTCTTGTCGAGCATGAAGAGCATAAAATCGATTGTTCCTTGGAGCACCACCAATCGGAGCCTTTGGCGGCCCTTGACCACTGGGAGACACTTGATCTTTCTTGGTACCCCTTGGAAATTCAGAAACCTTGTAGTCCAAACCACCATATCCATAGCAAGTACCCGAAGCCCTTCTATAATCTCCCATATGATACTTCCCACATTGACCACAAAGACAGATTCGGGGTCCACCCCTAACTTGTGCCTTAGGAGGAGGCACTCTCGGATTAGCAATCCTCATGTTAGAACCTTGACCTTGGTGGAATCGGCCAAAACTACCACCACCCTTAAAGTTGGAGAACCCACCATCAAACCGGGCCCTCTTAGCTTCATTAACCCTTCACTCCGTAAGCTTTTCACCTTCAATTTGCTTGGCATAAGTCATGAGTCGACAGATGTCCATGTCACGGATAAGCATAGAGGTCCAACACTCCTTCACCACCAAATCTGAAACACCCAAAATAAACTTGTGCATTCTTGCATGGGGATCAGATACAAGCATCATAGCATACTTAGAGAGCTTGGTAAATTTGAGTGCATAGTCCCTCACAGTCATACCACCTTGCCAAAGATTTATGAACTCGGTCATTTTGGCTTCCCTAAGCTCAAGAGGAAAGAAATGATCAAGGAAAGCCATCTTGAACTCTTCCCATCCAACCTTGACATCCACAACCCGTTCGACCAACCATTGACCATACCAAACTTGGCTACATCCTTCAGTTGATATGCGACCAACTCGGCTTTCTCTTCTAAGCTCACTCCCATGATAGTCAAAACCTTAGTGAGTTCATCAATGCACTCTTGAGCATCTTCCTCCACCTTTGAACCAAAGAACTCCGGAGGGTTCATCCGGATGAAATCCCTCACCTTAGAAGCCGGAGTAACAACATTCACCGAATTGATCGACTGGCTTGGTTGGCCACAACTTGGGCCAACATGAACACCATATTTCTGAACTTAGCATGGGACACCTATTCCTCTACCGGTGCCCGAGGGGCTTGTTCCTCAAATTTAGGAGCTTGACCGGGGAAGGGAGCTTTTTTGGGAGGCATGTTCTGAAAGAGCGACAAGAACCAAGAGTTTAGGGAAATCTCACAAATGGTACAAGGCACGACACAAAAGACAATAAAGTGACATGTTCCTAAAACATCGTCATAGCCTCTCACTCATAGGTATGGCGCGCATCACACCCATGAACGAGACTCTAAGTGACG
>JBCEWC010004729.1:0-26561 GCA_038996855.1 Solanum aculeatissimum
TCTCATTCATGACATGTGCATGTATTTGTTCCTATGGAACCCATGATGGAAACTCTTGATTGAAACTCATGTTCATGGAATGTTATGACTTGCGATCATAATGTCTCATGCCATGGCTCTTTGAGCATAATGAGTTCTAGGCACTATAATGACATGTAATGATGCTTGCTTGCAAGCCCATGGAGATGAGCTACGCCCTTGCATTGACATGAATGATCATGAAATGTTTTCTTGAAACCATGAGGCCTATGGCCTAACCCTGTACATGATTCTTGAATAATGCTTTGACATGACTAATGATGCATGATTTTCAAAGAATGTTGTCTCAATTTTACATGAAGCATGTATATGTATATGTATGTATTCTCGTGGTATGAGACTTAGCACCGAGGGAGTAGTTTGTAAAATAGGGTTTAAGCAAGGCCCCGCCTATTCCGTCAACCCATATGCCACCATGGGTATATAAATCCCCGATAGGGATTTCATGTCATATTTATCCCTTGTTTAAGGGTGTCATGGGCTCTACTTGGCATGTATGCCGGATTCGGATAGTGGCTCGTTCGGGTCACTCATGTTGTCGGTTGAGGTTACATCCCCGCTATATATGAACCTAGGTTTTGCATTTCTTACATCATGGCATAGCATATTGTTATACTACTCTTTGGCTACGTACAATCCTTTCATATATATTGTCCCCTTGACATGTTGGTTGGTCACATTATACTTGTCATGCGCATTGCATTCCCGCATACTTAGTGCTTAATTGTGCTAACCGATATTCTTTTCTACATGTTCTAACCATGTAGGGGACGAGGGTGATTATTACATTCTTCTAGACGACGTTTGATATCTTGTTAAAGAAGTTGCTAGTGGTGAGCCTTCTTGTTCAAGGGCAATAGCCACCGTCTATCTACCTCTTTATTTTCATGTACTTATTTTCTAGTATCTTGAGGGTGAGCGTCAAACTTGTCGAGGCCCCGCTCATCTATGTAGAGGCATTATTGGACAAAGCTATACTCTTGTACGTTTAACTTGTTTGTTGGATACTTGGTTATGCAATATGATGTTATTTCACTTGATTTATGATCGTGTCTCCTTGTTATGTTAATGGCTTGAATGTTGAGTACGTTGTATGACTATGTGCTATGTGCAAACATGCTTATCCTATTCCCGTATTACCCCCATAGCTTGAGTCCCAAGTCCCCAAATCCCTAGAACTTATGTGCTACGTGTTTAGCGTCCACATTTCCAAACCGATGATGAGTGTAATGATGCTATGATGGCTTCATCGAGGCCCTTTGGGTCCTCTTTCGCCATGTCACATCTAGGCCCCCCTATCCGGGTCGTGACAGTGATACCTTGATTTTTTATTCATAATATATGTGATCTTATGAATTATTGATATTGATAACGAGATGGCACCTATATTGAGATGAGATTGATATTGAGACTGTGATGATATTAAGGCGATGATATTGAGACAGTGATGATATTGAAACACTTATGATATTATAAATTACGATGAAACTGAGATTGTACACATTGTATCTACTATTTTTTGTGCATTGATACTTGTGAAGGCTATGGTTGAGAGATGATTAAGGTAACATGTGGATTGATGGCTGAGGTCTCTTCCGATCAATGATTAGCTGAGGTTTCTACCGATGAGCCAAGGTAATATGCCATCTGATAATATGTCTAAGGTGTTTTCCAAATGGGTGAGCATTGGTCGAAGTTGTTGCTGGCAATGTTCATGGATACACGATCTATATGAGACTCCCATGGGTTCTGTTCTGACATATATATATTGATCAGTGGATGTATCCTAGGACAGAGATGCATCACAATTATTTGACATTGCATCGCATTATTTACATCCCATAGCATTCACTCCATCTCTTATCATTCCTGTCTTTATATTAATAAAATGTATTGCTTATGAGACTATATACCTATTAAATCATTTGACTTGAATATCAGTTATATATATATATATATATATATATATATATATATATGATGCTATGTGATGAGTATATTTATATTCTTGTGATTTGTATATTGTATTGTGCTGGAACTTTTCTGATTACTAGTGTGTAGTTTGCAGTAGGTGGTTGGGTGTTAAGGAGAACTTGTGTTCTTCATTGCTTTACATTAGGTTAGTACCATATTTTGAGTACCTTTTTGTTTGGTGTTCATCCCTTATTACATTGTTATAGGTTGTGAGCCCGGTCTCTCTTGCTAGATATTCATCATTTAAGATCGAGCCTCCAGATCACTTGTGAGGTAGTTGTTTATATCTTCAGCAGGCCTTCGAGGATTCCATTCTATGTTTTGTTCTATTTAAGAACTAGACACCAAGACTTGTATTTTTAATGAATATTCTATATTTAGAGGTTTGTACATGTGACACCAATTCTGGAATGGTTGTAGTTTTTTTATTTCCTAAGCTTATCTATCTTCATAGACTATTTATCTTCCATTTTTATTATTATGTTTAGTTATTTAGGTTTTGGGTTGACTCGTCTTAGTTGTTTAGGTGAGTGCCATCACACTCGAATTTGGGTGGTGACAGCGATCATGCAATGCTTATGAACTTAATAATCTACAATTCAATGTTAGATAACAAGGGTACCTATATATATATGGAAGGAAGTATATAGAAAAGAATATCATAACAATATGCCTTAAATTCATGATCCATGAGTGCCATAATACTTAAACATAGCCTGGATTAGATCTCAACTGACATATAATACCATGCGAGCAATTACACGAAATCCCGATAATCACTCTACACTGAAAAATGAGTGATCTACTTGCCAAAGGTAGACCATACTCCTCCTTACGGGAACACCACCTATTTCAGAGAAGTAACCTCACCTTATGGAAACACCACCCATTTAAGAGAGGATTTCACATGAACATAATCATCCACAAAGGGGCATAAACATGAACCTATGTTGGCACATAGTTATGAGAAGGAGACTTTATATAAGGACCCTTTGGATAGATCCCCCACCTAATCTCATTCGGTGCTAAGTCATCATCCCATGAGAATACATATACACATACGTTCTTGAAATAGGAACATAAGTCTTTTCAAATCAGAATCATGCATACTTAGGCTTAAGAATCAAATAACATTTCGTAGTCATACATACTTAGGCTTAAAAGCCAAAGCATACTTAAATCCATGATTGCATACATAGGAATAGCTCATTCATACTTGAACATGATGGTCTATAGACACCCATAATTTCTTTAAGCCATATCATAGACCTTATGTGATCATATGTCATTTAATAATCATACTTATCTTAAAATCATAGCCATAATCATAATTGAGTAATAATTCACATCATAAATCTGATGAAAATTCTTGTTCATGCATGCATATGCCATGAGAAATGAGAGAATAGTGTAGGTTCTAGGAATTCATACTTAAAATATCATAATAATATGAAATCATACTTAATCCATGAAGAAATCGGCAACTGAAACATACTTGAAATTACACATGCATAAATTCATCATATAAAAGGATATGCATTTTCAATTCTCATAAAATCCATGAAAATTAACATAATAAGACTTAAATCATGTTAAAATCATCAATTCAAATCAATCCATAACTTAATTTCATCAATGTGGAGCTAAATCACAAAATCCACTTGCAAATCATACTTAAAATAATGAAATTTAAGAAATAGATTTTGGGGTTTCATGATTGGAAGGTAATCATGAATTAAACCACACATACCTTAAAGAATTTAAGAATACTAGGATGAACTAAAATTGAGTTTGAAGAACTCTTGAATCCTTTGACTTGAATCTTCAAAGCTTGGCTTGAATGGAGTTTTAGGAATTTGAATTTCTTGAGTTTAAGTGTTAGAATGAGAGTGAAGTGAAGAAAATGACTAAGTCATGAATTAAGGGTTTTGGAATAGGCTTAAAAGTCTAAAAATACCAAGGGTTTAGGCTAAAGTACCCAAAATAGCCTTTATAAAATGGGGTCGAAAATTCACGTAGTACACTAGATGGCCCCCTACACCGACCGTGGTGTGCCCCACAGGCTGTAAGGGGTTCCGTGGTGTGCACACTTGGCCAAAACATGGGATTCAAGTGGAGGGTTTTGTGGTGGAACCCTTCACATGAAACCACCAAGGCAACCTCCAAAAGGACCAGGTCCACCCCCGAGGCACCCTACACGGTCCGTGGAGTGCACCATGAGCCATGAAGGGTTTCTTAAAGGGAATTCTTGGACAAAACTTCAAGGAATCACAAGGAAAATTTGAAACCATCCCCAAGGAACCCTCCACGTGACACACCATGGCCAATGGTGTGTACCATGACCCGTGGTGTGCTCCTTGGTTAGCACTCTAGGCCAATATTTCTAAAATCTGACTTTTAAGCAATGTTAAGGCCTCTCAAGGGATAGTTCTTTACATCATCTCCTCCTTGGAAATATATATCCTCGAATGAGCTAGAACATGGCTTGAAGAGATTGATTTGAACATGAAACCCCTCAGCATGGAATTATAATGCATAGCTTAACATTTAAAATTATAAAACCATCAAAGCTCATGTTAAAACATCATTCAAATTATTTTTGTGCACATGTATGTATGTCATGACATGAAAACATAGGAATAAAAGAATTTGGACCATTTGAATAAGAAGAACCTAGTATCTTAGGCTTGAGTGGATTGGAATAGATAGGTATATCGCTTTATCATGTTCGATTCTGCCTCCCATATAACACTCTCCACATGTTAGTTTTCCAAAGAACTTTAACCAAAACAATATCCTTGTTATGAATTCTCTTCAATTGCCTATCAAAGATTCTAATCACTTCATCATAAGTCAAGTTCTCTTCAACGTCAAAACCTTCTAAAGGCATAATCACATTAGGATTACCAACCAACTTCCTCAATATTGACACATGGAAAATCGAGTGAATAAAACTCATATCCGAAGGCAAATTCAATCTTTTAGCCACGTTGCCAATCCCCTTAACACTTTCATAAGGGCCTATATACTGGAGACTTAACTTTCCCTTTTTACCAAAATGCATCACACCTTTCATATGTGAAACCTTCACATACACCCAATCACCTACAAGGAACTCAAGATCCCTCTTCCTAGCATACAAATAGGAAGTTTGGTGACTTTGAGCCACTTTCAACCTTCCCCTAATCAATTTCACCTCTCTATAGCATCCAATACCAAGTCTGGAGCAATCAATGCCATTTCACCTGTCTCAAACCATCCCATTGGGATCTACACCTTTTCCTAGAAAAATCTTTAAATGGTGCCATTTTGATGCTAGCATGATAATTGTTGTTGTAGCCAAACTCAATGAGTAGTAGATGATCATCCCAATTTACCTTGAATTCCAAACACACAATCCCTTAACATGTCCTTCAAAGTTTGAATTATCCTCTTGTCTTGTCTATCAGTTTGTGGATGGAAAACATTACTCAACTTTACCTTAGTACCAAGGCCTCTCTGAAATGATCTCCAAAAGTGAGAAGTAAATTAGATACCACAATCCAATATAATAGAAGTAGGCACAACATATAATCTAATCAACTCCTGGATATATAACTTGGCATAGTCCTCGGCATTGAAAGTATTCCTCACTAGTAAGAAGTGAGTCGATTTGGTCATTCTATCAACAATTACCCAACTACATTCAAATTTCTTCAAGGAACGGTGTAACCCAATTACGAAGTTCATATTCACATCCTCCTACTTCTAAGTAGGAATTCAATGACTTGGGGAAAACCATCGAGCCTTTGGTGTTTTACCTTCACTTGCTAACAATTAGGGAACTCAACTACAAACTTAGTTATGTCCCTTTTCATACCATGCCACCAATACACTTCCCAAAAATCCCGGTACATCTTGGTAGATCCTTGATGAATAGAGTAATGAGAGTTATGGGCCTCTTTAAAAATCACCTCCCAAAGACCATCAATATCCAGAACACATAATCGACTATAGTACCGAAGCACACTATCTCCCCCTTGGGTGAAAACCTCTATCCTCTTTTTGGCTACCAACTTCTTTAACTCAACCAATGGCGGGTCCAAGTCTTGCTTTGCCTTGACATTAACAATGGCAGAAAACTCAACCCCATTCTGAACATGAATGCCACCCTCATTAGAATCAGCTATCCAAACACCCAATCTAGCCAAATAGTGCACATCTTTTACCAACTCATTCTTCCACTTATCATATAAACCACACTACCTATATATAGTCTACTAAGAGAATCAACTACAATATTTGCCTTGCCAGAATGATACTAAAAACTCATGTCATAGTCTTTAAGATGCTCCAACCATCTCTTTTGCCTTAAATTTAGATCTCTTGAAGTGAACATATATTGCAAGCCCTTATGATCAGATAATACATCAACAAGAACCCCATATAGATAATATCGCCAAATCTTCAAAGCAAACACCACAATAACTAATTCAAGATCATAAGTCAGATAATTTTGTTCAGGCACCTTCAAATGTCTAGATGCATACGCTACAACCTTACTATGTTGCATAAGCACACAACCCAGAACAATTTGAGAAGCATCATAATATACCACAAACCCATCAAAGTCATCTGGTAGAGTCAAAATAGGAGCCGATGTAAGCTGATCTTTCAAAAACATAAAATTCTTTTCACACTCATCTCTCCATATGTACTTGGCCTTATTTTGAGTCAACTTGGCCAATGGTGAAGCAATAGATGAAAAACCCTCAACAAATCTCCAATAATATCCAACTAACCCAAGAAAACTCTGATTATCTGAAGGATTCAATGGTCTAGGACAATTCTTCACAGGCTCAGTCTTCTTTGGATCAACTTTAATACCATCACTGGATACCACATGGCCAAGAAAATCTACCTCATCCAACAAAAACTCACATTTACTGAACTTGGCAAATAATTGCTTCTCCCTCAAAGTCTGAAGAACCAACCTCAAATGATCCATATGCTCTTGTTCACTCCAGAAATAAATTAAAATATCATAAATGAAGACAACCACAAAAGTATCAAGGAATGTCTTGAACACCTGATTCATAAGATCTATAAATACCATTGAAGCATTCGTCAACCCTAAGGAAATCACCATGAACTCAAAATGCCCATATATAGTCTAGAAAGGTTTCTTGGGAATATGATGTCGCCTAAGCTACACCTCTTTTTTGAAGGATAAAGCGATCGATGTCAAGTAAATAACCTAACCAACGTAGGGTCGAACTCAAAGGGAATAAGGTGCACTCATGAATAATTCAATTGCAAAATGGGGTGATTAACCTAATTATCTCTCGAAAGTGGGGTTTGTAATTTAGAGTAAAAGAAACCTAAACTAAAGCAAGTGGTGAAAATCAGCAGAAGAGCTAACTAGGGTGATGTGTTCCCCATGATTTTCTAACTTGGTATTGCCAGATAATTATAACTTTTTCCAGTGTGTAGATGCAGAACGATAAGTTAAGTTTACCTAAACCTTTGATCCAGCATAGAGGTAAATTTCACCATGGGGTTTGATCCACCTCCACGGTGTGACATTACTAACCCTTACCTATAGTCCCAGTACAATCTCCCCTTAATCTAGTTTGGTTGAATAGATGAGAAAACATCAATTGAATCATGTTAATTATTCTCTTTTTCTATTCATTAACTCCTTGATCCGGCAAGTAACACTAGGTGAGTTCTAACATTAGTCATCTGTTAAAAGTGTTTTAGATGAAGAGAATTAATTAATTTTACCTTGTTAGTTCATCAAGGTTTCCACAACCCAAGTTGTGGATTTAGTTACTCATAATTAATGTAGATGAGAGAATCCTGATAAAGAATAACATAATTGAGCACTTATATGAATGAATTTAAGCACAAGAATTTCAACTCTTCAATGGAAATTGAAATTACGAATCAAGAACACAAAATATTATTTATATCTAACTAAAAGTACTAAAAACTATGAACTACTATGAACTCTCTATCAAAACCTTAACATAAAATAACCTAAAAACCTATTTATAATATTTTAAAATTCAAAACCAATTCAAACTAGGCAAGTTGAGTTGGCAGGATCTACAGGCATACTCTACGAGCCGTAACATATTCCACGGCCTGTAGTCAAACTTTCGTGGACTTCATCTTCAGAACTGGGGTGGTTTCTACGAGACCCTTCTACGGGTCGTATAAGATTCTACGGCCTGTGGAGGGTTTTGTCTGATGACTTTCTAGCAACTCCCCAATCTCTGATCCTCAGGGTACGACAGCTAATCTAGGACTCGTATAATGATTTATGGCTCATGAACTTGCTCATAGACTAAACTTCTGAAAATCACCCTTCACTAGAATTTTCTACTACTCCCCTTCTATGGCCCGTAGAATAATCTATGACCCGTAAAGAGTTTCGTGAATCCTCAAAAATTGTACTTTTAGCACAATTTACCCAAAAATCATGTCAACCCTATAATCCAATAAAACAAACATAAAAATAAATCAAATCTAGCAAGATCTCCTTGAGAACACACAAAATTCTAAGTTTTAAGCATCAAAAGTGTTGTATTTTGGCAGCACATCAACACCCTCAATTTAAAATTGTTGTTTATCCTCAAGTGATAGACTCAATCTATATAAGCAGCATATTAACACATAGACCTCAGTCTAATGGCAAACATCATATCAAACTCAAGCACAGGAACCCACACCATTCAAAATCACATATCATATAGCTATCAAACAGACTAGTGCAGATCAATATATTTGATATTGCAATTTTGACAAGCAAGGTGACCACTAATAAGCAATAACCATTGACTTAGTCTAAGATTAATAATGCAATGCAAGTGCACTCACAAAAAGAAGTCATGTTTCACTCTCATAGTGATGTTTTCAAATTCAATACTTGGGACTGCACAAAACCACTCACTCCCCTAAAAGATATTTGAACACTACGATCAATACCATATGTTTGCCCTTATACTCAAGGCTATAAACTTTTACCAATTGGAATAGTACCACTTTAGGACTTTCTAGGCTAGCATCGTAGGCTCAGGGGGCTTTAGTGTGATGTTCTGAGAACATAGTGAGTAAAGGCTTTCTTTTACACTGTGTTTTTCTACATTTTTGCCCTGCCAACCTATAACTTTTATCATATTCTCCTATTTCCCTTCATTCTAAGTCTTTTTAGGGTGCTTTATTTTCATTTTTAGCTCATAGTCATGTATTTTCACATTCTTTTGCTTTTTATCACAACAGTTAGGCAATTCTTTGTTTTTCTTGCACCCTTTTTAACATTTTCTCCTTTTTCTGTATCACTAGTTTCTCCCTCATTTTTCATGACTTCTCCTTACACCAGCCACCCTCAACTTAGGCTTTGGCCAAAGTTAAGGTGAAAATATCCATCGTTTGAACCAAGGCGACTATGGGTAGCCACCCTCAACTTAGGCTTTTTGCCTCAGTTAAAGTGCATAATGTTCCAAGAAGGACCAGGGTTAATTTCAGGATTTATCATTCATTAAGGTTAGGTTGCTTAGATATTTACAAGAAAAAGGTACATATCAAGCTCAAAAATTGGGATCAAGGGATACATTACACATTTGGTTGGTCATTTAGGCTAAGTGGACTAACAAGAACAATGACCTAAGATCATTTCCTAACCAACTAACCTACGGTCTAAGCCAGAGTAACAGGGAAGTTCTGAACTAAAATACAATATATGAATCATGAAAATAAGCTTTCACAGACATGAAACTTATTACACTATCAACACAGACTCTCAGATCATGCTTTTCAATCAAAATTCAACCTAACTTATCAGAACGAGCACCTATCAAGCATTCAAACATGCATGGTTCCTATCAAGACTAACTAACCAAAAATTTGGTGGGTATCATTTTACCATAAAAAAAACAAACATATGTCATAGACATCAGTACTATATGCTACTAATACCACCTACACATCCTAAACATGTCGGTTCAACAGAAATTAAATATCCGTAGGTAAAAAGAACACAGACAAGAAAACTCTTGGGAATAAAAAATTGGGATAGTTATAGGCCAAGGTTACTTAGACTTCACTGAGGCCTATAACTACCTATACCCCATCAAAAAAGTTGTGCATTGTCCCCAATGCACACAGAATATCAAAATAAAGAGTAAGGGTCAAAAGAATATAACTGGACACCTAAGCACCTCTCGCATCTTGGGTTGCCTCCCAAATAGTGCCTAATTTAGTGTCGCGACATGACTTAGACTACTTGACTCAGACTTCATCAAGTGCCTATGCCTCTATTGTCTTAATTTCTTCAACATTATCAAGATATAGTTTGACTCTTTGGCCATTCACTTTAAATGTTACTCCATTTCTTTTCTCCAACTCGATTGCTACATGGTTGAAGACATGTGTCACTCTGAAAGGTCCCAACCACCTAGATTTGAGTTTCCCAGGGAACAACCTCAACCAAGAATTTTATAGCAACACCAAATCTCTTGGCGCAAAATTGGCAATTTTGATGCGGCAATCATGTTATAGTTTCATCCGTTGTTTGTATAGGGATGAACTCTTATATGCTTTTAAGAGGAATTCATAAATTTTGTTCAATTGGTTTAGTCTCAAAGTTACAACCTCGTTCCAATCCAGTTTCAACTTTTTGAGTGCCCACATCGCCTTGTGTTCCAGCTCCACTGGTAGGTGACAAGCTTTACCAAAGACAAGTTCATAAGGAGACATTCCTATATGAGTTTTGAATGTTGTTCGGTATGTCCATAATGTGTCATCAAGATTTTGGGACCAATTCGTCCGGTTTGCATTCACAATCTTGGACAAAATATATTTGATCTCCCTATTTGACACCTCCACTTGCCCACTTATCTGGGATGGTAAAGGGTTGTCAATTTATGCTTTACCCCATATTTTTCCAGTAGATCTTTGAACAACCTATTGCAAAAATGAGAACCTCCATCGTTGATAATCGTTTAAGGGGTACCAAACCTTGAGAAGATATTTCTCTTTAAGAATGTTGTGATACTTTTACCTCAATTGTTTAGAAATGCCACTTCTTCCACCCATTTTGATACATAGTCCATAGCCATCAGACATTACTTATTTCCATTCGAGCTTACAAATGAACCCATAAACTCTATCTCCCATATATCAAATAACTTGATCACTATAATGTGGTTTAAAGGGAGCTCGTGTTTGCGGGAAACACCGTCTTCCCTTTGACATCTATCACAAGCTTTGGCATAGTCATGGGCATCTCTGTGGATGATTGGTCAATAGTAGCACACTGTAAGATCTTATATGTTGTTTGAACTCTACTATAATGCTCGTCGACTAGGGATGAATGGCATGCCTCAAGGATGCTCATCATTTCAATCTCAAGAATACAATGATGAATAATCCCATTTTCACATACACGGAACAAGTATGGATATTCCCAAAAGAACATCCTCACATCGCACATAAACCTACGGCGCTGGTGAGTAGTCAGATCTAGTAGTACAATGCCACTAACCAAATAGTTCACAAAATCACTGAACCATGGTATCAAGTCATGTGATGCTGCCAACACTCTCTCATTGGGAAAGGAATCATCGATCTCAACTCTATCATCAAACTTTACCATTTCCCCATCCTCTAATCTGGATAGGTGATCTGTAACTTCATTCTCTGCCCCCTTCCTATCAATCACATCAAATTCAAACTCTTGAAAAAGCAATACCCATTAGATTAACCTTGGTTTCACATCCTTCTTCACCATTAAGTACCACAATGCAGAGTGTTCTGTTTGTACGATGGCTTTTGTCCCTAAGAGATAAGACTTGAATTTCTCAAATGCAAAGACCACTGCAAGTAACCCCTACTCTGTGATAGTGTATTTTTTTGTGCTACATTTACAGCTTTGTTGGCATAATATATGGGATGAAAGATCTTCTCTCTACACTATCACAGTACCACTCCAAGTGTGATCCCACTTGTATCACATATGATCTCAAAAGGCTTTGACCATCCTGGAGTAATAATAATAGGTGTTTATATTAACTTTTTCTTCAATTTTTCAAATGCTCTTACGCATACATTATCAAATAAGAAGTTGGTCTCCTTTTTGAATAGTATGCACAGTGGGTGTGCAATCTTTGAGAAGTCATTAATGAAGTACTGATAGAATCCTGTGTGGCCCAAAAAGCTTCTTATTCCTTTAACAGAGATGGGTGGAGGAAGCTTTTAGATTACTTCCACTTTGGCTCTGTTTACTTCAATGCCTTTTCTAGAGATTCTATGTCCCAACACGATACCTTCCTTCACCATGAAGTGACACTTCTCCTAATTCAAAAAGCAGATGACATTTTTTGCATCTCTGAAGCATTGCATACAAATGATATAAGAAATCATTGAATGATTCACCTACTACACCAAAGTCATCCATGAACACCTTGATAGTGTCTTCCACCATGTCGGATAAGATGGACATCATGCATCTCTGGAATGTTGTTGGTGCATTACATAGCCCAAATGGCATCCTTTTAAATGCAAAGATGTCATAGGGGCATGTAAATATGGTTTTCTATTGGTCCTTTAGAGCGATCGAGATCTAATTGTATCCTGAGTAACCATCAAGAAAGAAGTACCAATCCTTTCCTACCAAATGATCTAGCAACTAATCAATGAATGACATAGGGAAGTGATCATTATCCATTGAGGAATTTAGCTTCCTATAGTCCATACACACCCTCCATCCTATAACTAGCCCCATGGGGATAAATTCATTGCTTGCATTTGGGACCACAGTGATAACTCCATTCTTTGGAACATACTTGACCGGGCTTACCCATTCATTATCAGTAATTAAATATATCACTCTTGCGTCCAACCACTTGATGATTGCTTTGCACGCGACCTTTTGCATTGGTGGGTGGAGACATATTTGATGTTCAACACTCAGCTTGTAGCCTTTGACTAGTTAGATTTTATAGTGCATACCAAGGAAAAATATCAATGATGCCTATGATTGTTCATCCAATAGCCTTCTTGAACTGTTTGAGCACCCCAATTAATGTATTCACTAGTTCGTTCATCAGGTTTGCTGCAACTATGATAGGTAATGTGTTGTTAGCACCCAAAACCACATATCTCAGATGTGGCAGAAGGGCCTTCAATTCTAGCATTGGTGGCTCCTCCACAAATGGTTCAGTGGGTGGCAACTCCTGATTTTCAAATCTAATTCAAGCTTATCATGGCGCCTTATGAAACCAAAAACTCCCAAGGCTTTCACTATTTTCTCATTGTCTGGGATGTCATCACTCTCAAAATTCATTAGTACTGCCTCAAAAGTGTCGACACTCAGCTTTTTCTCAATTGGCACTTCTGGTTTCTCCTCACCTTCAGCATGGTTTAGATTGGTCTTAACCATCCCTCGTTATACCTGTGTTGAAAAGGAACAAAAATAATAAAAAATACATAACATAGGAAGAATAAGGGTTAACCTCCAAATTACTTGAACTAAATAAGTCTAGTCGTATTCCCGACAATGCTGCCAAATTACTTGATGTCGCCCAAGCTACACCTCATTTTTTAAGAATAAAGTGGTTGTTGTCAAGTAAATAACCTAATCAAGGTTAGGGTCGAACCCACATTGAATAAGGTAGACTCCTGAATAATTCAATTGCAAAATGGGGTGATTAACCTACTTATCTCCCGAAGAGGGGGTTGTAATTTAGAGTAAAGAAACCTAAACTAAAGCAAGTGGTGTAAAATCAGTAGAAGAGCTAAATAGGGTGATGTGTTTCCCATGATTCTCTAACTTGGTATTACTATATAATTGTAATTTTTTCCAGTGTGTAGATGCAGAACGGTAAGTTAAGTTTACCTAAAATTTTGATCCAGCATAGAGATAAATTTCACCATGGGGTTTGATCCACCTCTTCGGTGTGACATTACTAACTCTTACCTATAGTCCCAGTACAACCTTCTCTTGATCTAGTTTGGTTAATTAGATGAGAAAATATCAATCGAATCCTATTAATTATTCGCTTTTCCTATTCATTACCTTCTTGATCCGACAAGTAACACTAGGCGAGTTCTAACGTTAGTCATCCGTTAAAAAGCATTTTAGATGAAGAAAATTAATTAATACATTCATACACATCTTTCAAGAATTACAAATTATCTGAGTTTACCTTGTTAGTTCTTCAAGGTTCTCACAACCCTAGTTGTGGATTTAGCTACTCATAATTAATGTAAATGTAAGAATCCTAATAAATAATAACATAATTGAGCACTTACAAGTATAAATTTAATCTTAAGAAATCCAACTCTTTCATGGAAATTGCAATTACGAATCAAGAACATAAAATCTTGTTTATCTCTGACTAAAAGTACTAAAAACTATGAAATACTATAAACTCTCTGCCAAAACCTTATCATAAAATAAACTAAAAACCTATTTATAATGTTTCAAAATACAAAACTAATTCAAACTAGGAAAGCTGGGTCGGCAGGCTTTATGGGCATACTCTATGGGTCGTAACATGTTTCGCGGTCTGTAGTTGGGCTTTCATGGACTTTATCTTTGGAACTGGGGTGACTTCTATGAGACCTTTCTATGGGCCATATAAGATTCTACAGCCTGTGAAAGGTTTCTTCTGATGACTTTCTAACAACTCCTCAATCCCTGATCCTCAGGGTACGACTACTAATCTATGACTCATATAATGATTTATGACTCATCAACTCGCTCGTACATTCAACTTATGAAAATCACCCTTCACTAGAATTTTCTATGACTACACTTCTACGGTCCATGGACTAATCCACGACCCGTAAAGGGGTTCCTGAATCCTCAAAAACTTCACTTTCAACACACTTTGCCCAAAAATCATGTCAACCCTGTAATCTTTAAAAACAAACATAATAACACATCAAATCTAACATCGCTTTGAAAACACATAAAATTCTAAGTTTTAAGCATCAAAAGTGTTGTTTTTCGGAAGCACATCAAAATATCACACTCCCTTACTCTCAACTGATGATTATTGAAATGGAGATCAATATTTGAGAAATGAGTAGCTCTTTGTAGTTGGTAAAATAAGTCATCAATCTTTGGCAATGGATATTTATTCTTGATGGTTACCTTATTTAACTATCGATGGTCAATACTCATCCTAAGTGACCCATCCTTCTTTCTCACAAATAACACAGGAGCACCCTAAGGTGATATACTTGGCCTAATAAAGCCCTTCTACCACAAACCCTTCAACTGATCCTTCAACTCCTTTAACTCAGCTAGAGCCATACGATAAGAAAGAATAGAAATAGGTTGAGTATCAAGATGAAGATCTTTGCCAAAGTCTACTTCCCTTTTAGGAGAAATGTCGGGCAAATCTTTGGGAAAGAATTATGGAAACTCATTAACCATGGGAACTGACTCAAGAGTAGGAGACTCAAACTCAACATCCCGAACCCTAACTATATGATAGATACACCTCTTAGAAATCATTTTCTTAGATTTTAGATAAGAGATAAACCGCCTCTTAAAATCAGAGTCACCACCCTCCCACTCAAGGATAGTCTCATTTGGAAACTGAAACTTGACTCTTCGGGTTCTAATATCTATAGAGGCATATAAAGCATGCCACCAATCCTTCCCAAAAATAATATCAAAATAAAACATCTCAAGCTTAACAAGATCACACGGAAGGACTTAATGCAAGACCGAAATAGGACAACCTTGATAGACTCTTTGGGCAAGAATACACTCATCCATGGGAGTATAAACTGAGAATGGCTCTCTCCAAATTTTAAGACTCAAACCAAACCTAACAGCCAAGAGAGGTGTCATACAAGATAAATTTGCACTCGGATCAAGCAAAGCATATGCATTAAAATTAAAGACTTTTAACATACTAGTCACCACATCGGGAGTCTCCTACGCTTTTTACCTAGCGTGTAAGGCATATAATCTATTGTTTTGAGGAGAACCACCTTGTTGAGCCTTTGGCTGACCTTGATCACCTGAAGCCACTAAGCTTTGACCTTTCTTAGGATCATTAGGACAATCAACAACTTTGTGGCCTATCTTGCCACACCTAAAGCAAGCACCCGCATCCCTCAAATATCTACCTGGGTGGTTCTTTCCACACCTATCACACTAAGGGTATATTGGCCCACCTTCAACCTGTGCCTTAGGGGGAGGCACTCTGTTATTGGCAACCCACGAATTTGAGCCTTGGCCTTAATGGAAGAGAACATAACCACCACCACTTCTAGAGTTTATGAACCCACAATCATAATGGATCTCTTAAAATCCTTCATTCTCCTCTCTTTTAGCTTCTCCTCTTCGATTTGTTCAGCATAAGTCATAAGTCTAGAAATGTCCATCTCCCAAATAAGCATAGCCATATGACACTTTTTCACAACCAAGTCAGAAATTTCTAAAATAAATGTGTGCATTCTTGTACGAGGGTCAGCCATAGCATAGGAGCCTACTTTGAGAGGTTCATAAATTTGATGGCCTACTCCCTCACACTCATTCCACTCTATTTGAGGTTGATAATTCTTTTCAATTTGGCCTCTCTAAGTTCAAGAGGAAAAAAACGATCAAAAAAAGCAAACTTGAACTCTTCTTAACCAACTTTGTCATCGCCCTTTCTCTCTACCAACCATTGAGTGTACCACACTTGGGCCACTCCCTTCAATTGGTGAGCAACTAACTCAGCTTTATCCTTTGAAGACACTCCCACAACAATCAAGACCTTAGACATCTCATCAATAAATTCCTGGATATCCTTATCGACTTTTGAACCATAGAATTTTGAAGGGTTTATCTGGGTAAAATTCCTCACCCTAGCTGTCGGGGTGGGTATATGGAGAGGAGGAATGGCCTGCCTAGCCTAGTTGGTCACAACTTGGGCTAGCATGGGAAAACCAGTCCGGAACTCATCTTGGGTAACTAGCTCTCTCAAGGGCTCTTGAGGAACTTGGTCCTCATTAATAGGAGTCTATCTTTGTTGAGGAACTCTTCTTGGAGGCATCTTCTGTAAGGGCATTAAGGAAAACTCAAGACACGTTCCATAGTACAACATGAACAATGAAGAAGTGAGACATTTCCTAAAATGCCTCATAGGCTCCTAATCATAGGTATGGCGCATTTCACACCCATGAATAAGACTCTACTTGATGCGGTATATTGGAATCCAAGGATTATTTTAAAACCTTAGTGCTTTGATACCAAGATTGTCACAATCCAAAACTAGGGTGTAGGAGTGGCATAGCGAATGGGAACTCAAAAGTCCCCAAACAAACCTCATAACATCCATTTACACATCATCGGTTCAAAAATAATACTAAGGGATAGGGGCTTTGGACTTAAACTATGGGATAAGAGGGTATGAGACTGATTGTCACACAATTTGAAAAAGTAAATCTAAGGGATAGGAAATCGAACCTCAAGCTATGGGGATAGGGAACATGGGGCTTGCCATCAATAATCATCACAAAAGAATTTTAAGGGGAGGGTTCATATGACTCAAGATATAGGAGAAAGGACTTATAAATTTCATCATCACATCATAACAAAATCAACATAAAATAAGACATAAGCATAGCCTTTACAAGCATCAAATATAACAAGCCCGTACATAGAGTTACATGACGTCCAACAATGCCTCTAAGTCATAGATAGGATAGGGGCCAAGACATGTCCCGAGCTCACCCACAAAGTAAAGACATAAGATATCCATAATAGGTGGATAGAAAGTGGGTCTTCTCCTTGGAACAAAGGACTCATCACAAGCAAACTTCCACAAGTCAAATCTAGTTGTGAAGAGATGGATAGGGAAAGTCTTGGTCCCTACATAGTTAGATTATGTCGGCAAAATATTTGTTAGTATGTTTGAATGTACTAAGTATACGAGCATGCAATGCTTGTGAACATAATAACCTGCAATTCAATATTATATGACGAGGGAACGCGCGCGCGCACACACACACATATATATAAGTATATAGAAAATAATATCATAACAATATGCCTTAAATCCATGATCCGGGAGTACCATAATACTTAAACATAGCGGGGATGGGATATCAACCGACATATAAGACCATGCGAGCAATTACATAGAATCTTGATGTCCACTCTGTACCAAAGAAAGAGTGATATACTTGCCAAAGGCAGACGATACTCCTCCATATGGGAACACCACCCATTTTGGAGAGGATTTCAAATGAACATAATCATCCACAAAGGGGCATAACATGAACCTATGTTGGCACATACTTATGAGAAGGAGACTTTATATAAGGATCCATTGGGTCGAGCCCCCACCTTCAATATCATTCTATGATAAGTCATCATCCCACAGTAATACATATACACAGACATGCTTGAACTAGTAACATACATCTTTTCAAATCATAATCATAAATACTTAGGCTGAAGAGCTAAATCACATTTCATAGTCGTACATACTTGGGCTTAAAAATCAAATCATACTTAAATCCATCATTACATACATATGAATAGATCATTCATACTTTAACATGATGATGTATACACACCCATAATTACTTGAAGCTATATCATAGATATTATGTGATCACATCTCATGTCATAACCATTCTTTTCTTGAAATCATAGTCATAATCATAATTGGATAATAACTCATATCATAAATCTCATGAAAGTCATTGTTCATGCATGAATGTTCCATGAGGAATGAGAGAATAGCGTTGGTACTTGGAATTAATACTTAAAACATCATAATAAGATGAAATCATACGTAATCAATGAAAAAATCAACAATTGAAACATACATAAAATTAGCCATGCATAAATTCATTATATGAAGGGACATGCATTTTCAATTCTTATAAAATCCATAAAATTACCATAATAAGACTTAAATCATGTTAAAATCATCAATTGAAATCAACCCATAACTTAATTTCATCAATTTGGAGCTAAATAAAAAAACTTGGAAATCATACTTAAAATCATAAAATTTAAGAAATATATTTTGGGGCTGCTTGATTGGAAGGTAATCATAAATGAAACCACATATACCTTGAAGAATTTAAGATGTTTATGATGAATTAGACTTAAGTTTGAAACACCCTTGAATTCCTGGACTTGAATCTTTAAAGCTTGGCTTGACTAGAGTTTTAGGAATTTGAATTTCTAGAGTTTAAGTGTAAGAATGAGAGTGAAGTAAAGAAAATGACTAAGTAATGATTTAAGGGTCTTTAAATAGTCTTAAAAGTACAAAAAGACCAAGGGTTTAGGATAAAGTACCCAAAATACCCTTAATGAAATGGGGTAAAAAATTCATGTAGTGCACTGGATAGCCCTTTACACGGATTGTGGTATACACCATGGGTCGTGAGAGGTTATGTGGTGTGCACACTTGGCCAAAACATGGGATTCAAGTGGAGGATGCCCTTCATGAGCCGTGATGTGCAACACGGAGTGTAGAGGGTTCCGTGGTGGAACCCTTCATGTGAAACCACTAAGGCAGCCTCAAAAAGGACCAAGGGCACCTCTAAGGTACCTTACACTGTCCGTGGAGTGCACCACGGTCCGTGAAGGGTTCCTTAAAGGGGACCCTTGGACAAAACTTCAAGGAATCACAAGGAAGAGTTGGAACCAGTCCCAAGGGACCCTCCACATGACATACCATGACTATTGGTGTGCACCACGAGTTGTGGTGTGCTTCTTGGTGAGCACTCTAGGCCAAAAATTTCAAAATTCAACTTTTAAGCAATGTAAAAGCCTCCCAAGGGTTGGGTCCTTACATCCAGCCTCATAGACAAACATCATTGAAGGAGAACTCTTGTTTAGGTCTTTAGCCACTTCCATATCATTGCTAAATTGTGATTAGTTTCTTGCAAACCCTGGCTTTCCGTCCAAGCTCAGAATCAACCCAACCTTCCATGTTATAGAGTTAAAGATGGAGGACTCTAAAATTATTCATACTAATTTTGGGTATGTCTTACTTAAGCCAAATGTTGTGATTGATAAAAGAATGGTGCCTAGAAATGGTTGACTTATTGTTAAATGGTTCAATGCTCTTCCTAAGGAGAAGAATTTCATGATTTTAATAAAATATTCTTAGCCTTCAATATTTAAGGGCATGGATCAATTGTTTTATGGAGTGGGAGTATTGATATGAGCCCAAATTGTAATTGTTTATGATTACACTACACTTTCGATTTCTGCCAAGTTCTCGGAGGGGGTTGGATCATTAGATGGTTAACTGAGTTAGTTCACGTGACTCAACTATTTCCCCCAACTGTTTTAACTATTCAATCTTCTTTTCTATTTTTTGGTATATATGATTACCAACTCTCATACTGTATTCAATCACCATTTTGTTGGTTCATTAATGAAATTGTCTTCTTCTTTGTCTTCTAAACTCAGTTCATTATTGGATATTTGTTCACAAGAAATTCTTCTCAATTTTCCCCTTAGAATACTTGCCACTTTCTCCTTAAATTTTCAGTAATGAAAGAGATGAAGCAAATGACATTGACAAAACATGAAAATATGGAGAAAGAACATGGTAGAAACGTTAGTGAGACCGTCTAACAACAAAGATGAGATCCTTAAGAAGAAAGTGAGTGATGGAGAGTTCTTGACACATAAGTTAACCTAAACAAATTTATGCCTTGAATGTATAAAATATCCCTGATTTTAGACCAAACACATAAGTAGATCCTTAAATTTGTCTTTAAATTTTATTTTGGCACTTCAACTCAACCTTTTCCATTTTAACCCTTCAATTCTCATTTTTGTGTTCCATTTAACCCAACCTATTTTACTTGACATGACTACTAGGCGCATGTAGAACTACTAGGTGCGTGTAGAATAAATAAAAGAATATCCAATCACATATCACCATATGTTTATTTTTTTCATGTCATTTCCCCCAAAAAAAACTTTTGTAATTATTTCCCCAAAATAAACTATTCCCTTAACCTAGTACTCTTTAGAGAAACCTTTCAAAACAACAAAGCTTCCCCTAATTCTAGCCCTCAGAAGATGAAACCTTGAGCAATTATCAATGATTTTTTCCTATTCAAAGAATAAAGTCATCTAAACATTAAAATTTCTTTGATTGTTTTTGGAAAGAAACTTTGGTTGTTGCTAGTAAGAGAATTCATTAAACACCTTTGTAATTCTCTTTTTGATGCTTTGTAATTTCTTCTTTTTATTTTTTTAGTGTTTCTCATTAGACTATTTTGGATAGAAAACTTAGATTTTTAGATTCAAAATTCATTGTAAATCTTCTAATGATATTATTCTTTGCCCTTTTCTTTCATGTCAGTGTAAATCTAACTCGTGCCAAAAAAATACATTCTTGTTTGATTTCATCATGGTGGGACTTATACCAAAGCTCCTAACCCAAAATATGTTAGGGAGAGAGAAATAAAGGTAACTCCTATCGACAAAGATCATTTTCTTTTGTTGAATTAAATTGTTATACAAAGGATATAGAATATACATTTGTTGGGGATTTCTATATTTTAACTGTAATTCCATTGAATTTGTTTTGTTGGAAAATGACTGGCAGATTTTGAATATTATATATCACCTTAAATATGGTGCATTTTTAGCTTTATTTATTAGTTATGTTATTAATCAACCTATTTTAGAGGAAGAGACGGTCTCATTTAAATTTTTAAGTGAGCTCAAGATGGTCCAAAATAGCGAGCATTTATTAAATAAGGGGTCTAGGGTTGCATTAGGTGAACGCCCTAAAATTTATGCTCAACAAACTGTTGTACACCCTCAACTTGCTGTTAGAGATGCAACTAAAGTTCATAGAAGAAACAATAGATACAGGAGATGAAAATATTAATGCAGAGGAAGATGTTACACTTGAGGAAGATGATGGTGATTTGCCTTTAATTCTAGACAGTAGTGAGTCTGAATCAGTAGTGAGTCTGAATATGTTATACCTGAGGAAGATGATAGTGAGTTAGATGAGGAGTTAAGAGCATTCAGAACTGAAAGAACAAAGAAGAATCATCATAAAACGAAGAGGAAGTTGTTTGTTCCAACACCAAAAATTAAGCTAGGAGAGGCTAGAGCAGACAAAGGTTTTAATGACATTCACAAGCTAAACAAAAGATACAAATATGAAGAAAAATGGTGGGGGGGGCGGAGAGTATGAGGACTACTATAATAGCTCAGATATCTGTAGTGATGACAGTAAAGATGAGTTGGATGTTCTAGCTCAAAGAGGTGCAAACTTGCCAGCTAGAAGGAGTAGAAAATTAAGGTTTGATCTCATTTTTCAAATAACTATATTTGAACTTGATATGGTCTTGAGAGTGTTATGCAATTTAGAAAAGTTGTGCAATCTTATGTTGTAGAGAACCAAGTGCAGCTCAAACTTACACCTAATGAGAAGCATAGAATTTGAGTCAAATGTTAAAAAATACTATGCAAATGGAAGAAATATGCAAGCATTGACATAGATTTTGATGACTTTATTGTGACCAAGTACCACCCATTTCATCACTGCACTACCAAAAATAAGAACAAATTGTGCACTTTTGAGTACATTACACATACATTTCAAGATAGGATTGTATCTCAATCAAGCATAAAACTTTGGGATACTCAAAATTTGATAAGGGATGAGTTGGGTTTGTATGTAAGGAGGTCTATCTGGTATAGAGCCAAGTGCAAGGTAGTGAGTCAATTCATGAGTGATTGGAATTTAAAATTCTCTAGATTATGTAACTATGCTGACATTATTAAGAAGACAAATCCTAGAAGATCCTATTGGGTTAGGATAGATAAGGATACAATACCTGAAAAGAACTTGTTTGTATATTTTTATGTATATTTTGATGCTCAAATGGGACTGGTTAGAAGGATGTTGGAAAATTATTGGACTTTATGAATGCTTCTTGAAGGGTTTATGTAAAGCTAAGTTACTAGTTGATGTTGGTAAAAATGGGAACAATCAAATGTTTCTCATAGCATGGGTTGTTGTTATCAAGAGACTAAACTTTTTAAACTTGATTGATTAAATATTTGATTTCAGATTTGGAGTTAGGAGATGGTTTGGGCTTAACAATAACGTTCCAAATTGCCAAAAGGTACTATCTTTGTAATCATTCATATTTACAATGAAATTATTTTTCTACTTTATATAATCTGTGAAAGTTTTTCTAATTTTCATATTTTGTAGGGTCTTATTCCAACTATTCAAGAGCTTTTACCTAATGTAGAGCACAGAAGGTGTGCTAGACATATATGGTCAAATTGGTCCATAAATTGGAAAGTGAAAGTAAGAAGGAAGCAATTTTGGCTATGTGCTAAGGCCTCATATGAAGTGAAGTTGAAGGATGAACTTGCAAATCTTGCAAAACCTAATGAAGGTATTTGTAAAGAGCTACTAGCAACAATAAAATATTTTGGTACAAGGCTTTCTTTTCTACATCTTCTATATGTGATGTTGTTGAAAATAACATGTCTAATACATTTAATTACTGAATAATCAGTCCTAGACATAAGTCAATTATTACTATACTAGAGAAAATCAAACACAAGATTATGAATAGGCATATCGATATGAGAAGATTCTCCAAATCTTGGATAACAAATATTTCATATGTGGCAACATTAATTTTAGAAAAAAACAAGAATATCTCAAGGAGGTGTAAAGTATTATGGAATGGGGATTCTGGATTTGAGATAAGTGAGGGTGATACTAGGTTTATTATTGACCAAGTAAGAAGAACTTGTACTTGCAGAAGTTTGCAGCTGAGAGGAATTTCATGTCCTCATGCTATATGTGTCTTTTATCCCTTAGATCAAGAACCTGAGAATACAATTGACGGTTGGTACAAATAAGAAGTATTCCTAAAGTCTTACCACTACTTCATACAATTTATTCCTAACATGAAAATGTGGCCTAAATTCAACAATCCTTCTATTGAACCTCCTGAAGTAAAATCTATGTCAGGATGACCTAAAAGATGCAGAAGAAGATAAAAGGATAAGCCAATGAAAAATATGACAAATTATCAAAGAAAGGGGGTGAAGATGACTTGTTCAAGATGTCATCAATTGGGTCACAACTTGTAAATCAGTGATAGTTTTTACTTTATATTTGATTTTTGAATTTACTTTACATTCATCATTTTGAATTTATTTGAATCCAAGTGATTTTGTTCTTATTTATTATCTTAAAATCGCTTCTGCTCAATGAAGTTAACCAACTCAATCAATGGTGTCATCTTCAAATAAATCTTCTTAGAATATCAATTCACCTTCAATGTGTATTGATATATCTACGGTGAAAAAAAATCATCAAAGTCAATCTACGGTAAGAGGCAAGAAAAGAGATAGAGGAGTTGAAGTTAGAGGATATTTTGTAACAAATACTACTAAAAGAGTAAGGGAAAGAGGATGAGGATGAGGAGTAGGAGGGAAAACGAAAGAGGCAATGTTCAACCAACAAATAATGAAAGCACTAAACCAAAATCAAAAACTAAAAAGCCAAAACATTCTACTAGTTTGAAATATACATAGATATTGAAAGTGGAAGAACGCTCTTAAATGTAGGTTATTGTGAAGATTTTTATCCAGTAGTCACTATAATCCTTTTGCTTAAAAGTTATAAATAAAGTTTCTTAATTTATACTAATCAAATTTGATTGATTTACCACTTTACAGCCTGGTATAGTTGCATCTGAGAGAGTGATATCTCTTGGAACATTTAAAGATGCATCGACAATAAATATAGAACTTGGATTTAAACCTTATAGTCTCAAATGAAAAGGCCAAAATGCATGATCAACTTATTATCTTCAACAATTGAAAACAACAAGGAACTTGGAATCCTCTACTCAAACGAGCACATTTCCATTGTTTCACTATGTAGTGTATATTTTGCAAATCTGACGGATGTCGCTCTTACTTATGTGAAACCATTTAGAGCTAACTTGAACATCAAATAGATCACTCTTATTTTGGTGTAACTATTTAGAAGCTAACTTGAATTTTCTTAATTTATTCTTATTTTGGTTATTTTGACAAATAGTGGGTGAACTTTTTGTATTTGATTATATTATTTCTTATATGCAATTTTATTAAATGAATTCTTATAGATTTTTTTAAAAAATAATTTTAGGTATTATTAGCTCAGATATTTATGGTTGAATATGACGTTTGATGGTATTCAAATTATTGTGGAATTTTGAATTTAATTGGGACTCATTTTAGGAGTTGTTTGTTGATTTTAGGTGTGGTTGGCTAATATTTTTTATGGCTAAACTTAATGATGTTTGTTGGTATTGAAGTTGTTGTGGAATTTTGAATTCAACTGGGTCTCATTATAGGTGATGCTTTCTGATTTTAGGTGTGATTAGCTAGTGCTTTTTATGGCTAAACTTACGGTGTTTGATTGTAGAATGAGTTTTTTTTTTTGGATAGTTTTTTTTGTTGGAATGATCTTTACAAATAAAGTTATTAATTGAAGTGGTTCAATATCTTTTTATTAGCTAGGTATGTGTTATGAAAAATTAAATAGGAAAGAAGAGTTGAGGAAGCAAATAAATATATAAGTTGATGATGGAATAAATGTGGAAGAAGAGAGAAAAAAATAACTAGGTAAAATGCCCAATTTTAAGGGTAATGGATCCCTCACGGGCCTCTTAGAGGTGAGATGACAACATTCTATTTGGTCAACATTTTGTGTTTAAATGAAACATAAAAACCAGATTTGAAGGGCTAAAATGGAACAAAGTTTAGTTGGAGTGGAAAAATAAAATTTAGATGCAAGTTTAAGAATATGCATGTGTTTGGCCTTGGTTTTAATTTTATTGACGTATTAGTAGCTAAGTTGATCCTAGCTCCTCAACTCATTGTTCTAATATAAAATTTGACCTATTAAGAAAATAATAATTTATATGATTATTTTTTTATATTATCCCTTAGTAATTGATGTTTAGTATTATGTCTTAAAAAAAGACAAAATGACTGCAGACCCATCAGACAAAAATTTACAAGCTTTCTTTGGACAGCCTCATTTTAAACCTCCTAGTGGTCCGGACGGTCTAAGAAACAAATTTTTTGATAGGCTGTTTTTTGGAACACAAAGCTTAGTAGTCTATCCAGACTCTAATGTGACCTTTAGACAAAAACAAGGATCTATTACAGACAAAACATAAAAATGTCTTATAGACAAATTTTTCGATAGGCTGTTTTTTGAAACACAAGCTTTTTTAATTGCTTCGTCTACATCTTCTTCTTCATGTTGTACAGAAATATTCATAAATTCTGTGTTGTCTGATTGGGTTATTTCCTCTTCTACTTCATCTTTTTGGGTAGAGTATTTATAGTCTGTGAATCTTATTGATGTTTCTCCTTTTGAATTAACATACATAATATGATCTTCTGGTTTAAAGATTTCTTGTTCTTTTTGTTTTTCTATATTCCAATCTAGTCCTGCATAGGTTTGAGGATCTATTTTGAATGGTTTCATAAGTCTAATTCCTTTATTTCCCATTAATCCTAC
>JBCEWC010004730.1:0-26559 GCA_038996855.1 Solanum aculeatissimum
AATTATGATATTTTCAGCCATAATACTTTCACCAAACACTGCGAAAAGATATACAATAATCATTGATTGAACTATTTGAAATGAAAAGAGTAATAGCTAACAACTTCATTTTACAGTTACGGTGTAATTTCTGAAGAATGATTCTCTAAGAACAAGCTTTATGCTAAGAATGTGTAATTAGGAGAACATACTTGAAGCTAGCTCTATGCAAGAGTCTTCCACCTAACGCTGCAGAAATTTTTCCAGAGAGCAAGTTGCCATTAAGATTCCTGTTGTGCAAATTTTGTTAGGAAATGAGGTCAACTCCCCAAGGCTTTCAGGAATCAACCCATTGAAGGAATAGTATGAAAGATCCTTGTTGTGCAACTTTTGTTAGGAAATCACAAAGTGAGGATTTAATCACATAAACAACCAGTGAACAGTATGCACATTCACTAATTTCGTGTATAGACGTTAACGAACAACTAAAACTTTTTTTTTTGGGATCAACTTTTTCTTTAACATTATAAATACTGCAACAATCTAAAACAGAAGTGGAGATGTTGAGAGTAAACAAACATTGCAAAGTCCATAGAAACTAGAAAGAAACAGAAACCTTTTCCTTTCTTAAAGATGAGGCAAAACAGAATACATCAGCTTGAATAGCTGGTTTTGAATTCCTTTTAGCCTTGAGCAATTTTTCACGCCTCTCATAGAAATTGAAATCATCCAAGGAGCCGCAGCCGCAAATCGCAGGAGCCGCAAATCGTAAATCGCCCAGCACCCCAGCCCCAAACCCTAATTGAAAAATGAAAAGTGAAAACTGAAAAGGGCAAAAGCCCTATTTTTTTATTTAACTATTGGTGAATATTTTTTAAATTAAAATATTATTATTTTTTTAAATTGAAAAGGGCAAAAGCCAAAAGGACTAATTTTTTAAATTAAAAAATTGAATATGATTTTGGAAAATATATATTATTATTTTTGTTATCGGTTTGCTATCGGGTTATCGGGTCCCCGATATTAAAATTCTTAAACCCGAACCTATAACCGATAATCCATTAATATTTTTTAATAAACCGTTAACCGATCCAATAATCCAATAACCCGCCCCAATAGTCCAATAAACCGAAAAATCGGTTCGGATTAACGGTTTGACCCGAATTTTGCATAGCCCTACCTTGATGCATGTTTCATTTATCCATTTTGTATACCAGTACATTCCACGTATTGAAGTCCATTTGGATTGTATCTTTTTATGATGCAGAGGCCGGTACTAGAGATTATCAACTGGCGCTCTGTTGAGGATCTATCCTAGATATCAGTTGACTGGTGAGTCCTCCTTAACTTTGGAGGATGCATATCATTTATTTCATCTAGCTTTAGAGTCAGACAATAAACTTACGTTTCTTTGATTTGAGGTAGTCATGGACCTGTCATTGGCACCATTATCTATTTGATAGAGGCTTCATAGACTAGAGTTGATTTACTTGATGGGATATTATTTTGAGCTAGTTTTCTTCTTACTAGCCTTATCATTTGATTTGACCTTTTTCATAATTGAGATTGTCCACCCTTTTTATCTTAGTCTTCCACTGATATACATATATTTATGATTGAATGACTATGATGTGACCAAGTGATTCACTTGGGTACTAGCAATAGTTTTTTAGTGTCGACCACGTCTAAAGTACCCTCCCGGTACGTGATAGGTTAGGATTTTGTTATAATCCGAGTATGGTAGGCCATGGTTTGTTGATTATTCATACTTCTTGATTTAGATCAACAATGAGCCAAGACTTTGAAAAAATGAAAAGGTTCGATTTTTCAGAATTTTCAAGGCTTATTTTGAGGAAGGTGATGGTTTTGAATTTCTATTTGCATTATATGTGCTTGATAACTACATAATTACTATTACTTTCATGTATTGATTAGAAATGATATAATGAACCTAATAAATGAATATACACTATTAAATTGCATGCAATGAACTTATTACTTGATTGTGGAGGTTTGTGAACATTTATTGTGATTGTGATTGTTGGATTGAATGTCACGTTTTGACAAATTATTGGATTGAATATCATATTTTGACACATTATTGGATTAGGTGTCACATTCTAACACATCATTAAATATCATATTCTAACACATCATTGAATCGGGTGTCATATTTCTACACACAACTTGTTAGGGCGTGGGTCCCATGAGAGGGACATTAATGATTGTTAGTATTGGAATTGGTACTATGAAATTATTGTTCTTCTTGTATGTGTGTGGTTTATTACACTGCAGTTACTTGTTCTAATCTCACTTACTAAAATAGTTGCGTGATCATATCAATATACTATTGTTATGCATACTGATAGTGCACTTGCTCTTTTCTTGTTGAGTACAGGGCATCTTCAGGCAACTATGATAGACCTCAACTAGGAGACTAGTGTACTATAAAATGGAAATGTGAGCCATCTTGTTCAGGCCTACCATGGATCATTTATTTTCTTAGTCCATTTGTTTTCCAAATCAAATTGGCTAAGGCCATTGACATACGTTTTTGGGGATGTTTAACCGGGCGATATCTCAGTGAACATATTGAAACCCGATAGGAGAATCAAATAGATTTTGTTGCAAGCTGCTGCTGGATTGGGCGTCTATCTATCTCACTCAACTGGGTTGTAGTATTGGTTCTCCCACTGATGGGTTAGTGTCGGTGTCACTCGCGGCCGATTCAGAATCATGACACATACTCTTTGACAAAATATTTTCATCATTTTATTTATACCCTTCAACTATAATTTTTCATGTTAAAAATCATGTTTGTCCATTAAAATATGTAAAAAATAATAAATATTTAGGCACTAGATAGATTTTCTTTAAATAAATATTTTTTATAAAATATAATTTTCAGGCTAAAAAATTGATGGGCGTACGTCGATTTTGTTAAAGTTCATTAATATTTTATTAAAATACATTTAAAAAAAAATAAAGTTGCTAGATAAAGTGAATTTTCTTTCATTTTTTTGAACTGACCTGGTCCGTCAATTATTGCAATATTTTTAACCGTAAAAGACAAGATACAAAAGAGAAGCAACTGAAATTCAACCAGATGCAAGAAAAATATGACCATCAATAATAACAATCTCAATAGGATAAGGTAACAAAGATATATTTAATAATTGTGAAGCATCACCTTTCATATAATTACCAACATCACTTTGTGCCAACACGAAAAGAATGAGGATTGTTGCTCTCTTCATGGCCTTGTCATGCAAGTCATATAATATGAAGAGGAGGAAATTACTATTGTCTAAATGACCTCAACCACCAACGCATAGTGATCTAATAATCATTGAGATGGCCAGAGATCAATTAAGACATGATCCACTTCACGACAATAGTTGTATGATGCAACAAAACTTGATTTATTCTTAGGATATTGAATTGCAATGTGACATCTGGGGCACTGGATCAATTTACTAGATGAATTCAATCGTGGATTGGATAGATTTGATTAGTTAGCAATAAATATTGTAGTTGGAGTGAGTTAGTAGATAGGCTCAATGCTTACCTATTTATAATGTGGCAAAAATAATAACAAGAATTAATTGAATTCAGAAACTACTCCGAGTTAAAGATGAAAAGAATAACTTGATGTTCTTTATTCTTCACAGTATTGCCTAACTAGAGAGAAAAACTATCAACATGATAAATCCAAATAATTCTAGTAACTCATTAAAAAAATCAAATAAAATTATTTATAACGCCCCATACTTTAAATTCTCAAATACTCAAGTTGTCTACCTACACAATTCAAGAACTTACATTAATTCATGGTCTGTAATTTGTAAATTACTTTTAAGTCTTTCATCAATTCTTCCTAGGGTTATTGAATGATAATCGTCGTTTGATCCACAATTCTTAAATATTACACGATCCATAAATTCTTTTGAACAACTTTCTTTCAGCTTTTTCTCCAGTTGCAAAGATCGTAGATGTGACATACGATTTGTACTTTCTTTATGTACCTATCACTTCATAAAATACTACAGTAATCATCTTCAATCTTTTTTGTACTTAGATCGATGGTCCGGACTTCCATTTCAAAGCTTGTGGATTGTCAAATTTAATTATTTTCTCATATTTTTTTATTTTGACCATTTTGATATAATATTCAAATATTAAAATACAAACATGTTAAAAATTATTAAAAATCAAAGTAAAAAATAATTAGATGTACCACAAATTCAGGGCACATCACTAACCACCAAAGCATGTCATTTGAGTTCTATGCTGCTTGTTTTACTTTTATTTTACTTGATGTAGTTAGATAATTGTGGATCACTCCTTTGTCTTTATCATTAATATCATGAATTCCATCCTATTTTCTTTTAGTATGAGGCTGCTATGTCGTCTTACTGTGAACCAATTTCTTCTTACGTTGTATTATTCACCATCTCCTGAGGATCATTCCCTATGTCTACATATGAATTTCCTTTTTAATTATCTGTAGCAAAGGTGCTTCCTCTTTTTTCAATGAATTATGCTATTTTTTTGTCAACATTATTATTTATCCCTTCTTTTTTTGTACCTTTCTCTTCCTACATTCTGTCTCTCATCTTTGTTATGTTTCTTCTATGATTAGAATATTCATCACATTCTCCCTTTCAGTCTTCTTCTCTATGTGTTTATTATTATTCTATATATCCTCGGTTGAAAAGTCTTTTCAATCTAATCTTTACTATTAGTAGTGTCATCCTCCTATGTGTTATTGAATTTATTGATCTAAGTCTACATTTTATCTGTTTTGTAATGACCTCTCTTCTATAAACTTTTTTTGTGATGTGCTTCATGCTTCTTTCCGGACTTATATATGTAATTGTTTGAAACCGAACTGATACTAGGTACATAACCATGCAAAAAAACTAGACCAATTCTTCCATGACCTGGAAGTCACCTGTACAAAACTACTATAGAAATGATACAATATAATTGAGTCATAATACATATACATATACATATATGCATATATACATACATATATATATATATGTACACACACAACCAATCATATACAAGGTAAGTCTCAAATAACAAAAGACAACCACTGTTACAAATGGAGACTGGAAGGATCCAAGGATATCCAATAATCACCAATAGTCTCTAAATGTTACTACTAGTTGGAATCAGCGTCCTTGAATTGTGCTAGACTCTGTATCATGAAACAGATGCAGAAAGTAGGAGTGAGTATCAGAGACATGGTACCCAGTAGGCATCATAGGCCAACTAAGCAAAAATAATAAATAAAGTAAGAATAACAAAATATAACTCTATAAGTGTCTAATCACAAGAACCAAGTATACATGCTGGCAAATATGGAAGTAACCAGAGACTGGACGGTTGTGTAGTGATGTACGTGGGTGTAAGGCCCTACTGTCTATGCATGTACGCTAACTGGGCCCCCATAAGACCAAAAGGTACACTCACACATAATGAAATGGTGAATAGGTGTAGGGTGCATTATTGTCAAGTCTGAATTGATTTCGTAATCCTAATCATGTACTTGTAACCACAACTCTGATAGAACCACTGAACTGACCCTTAACCAATAATCTAAACTCTAAAGATAGGAGAGAAACACAATGCTGACAGCGGGGGAGCATAGAGCCCAAACCTCAAACCATGGATATGATCCCGTCAAAAACACTACCGACCATAACGAGTGTTAAAGCAAAGGGAGCATAGAGCTTGGACCTTGAACCGTGGATGTAGTCCTATCAAGAATAATGTCGACCATGAAAAATATTGAACAAAGGGGTACACAAAGTCCACACCTTCAACCAAGGATGTGGGCCCATTACATACCAAGCCAAAAAAAAAAGTACATGCCTTAGACCTTGAACCACAATTGTATAAGAAGTGTAGAGAACGAGATACAAAGCCCGGACCTTGAACCTTGAATATATCCTTGAGCAATCCAATGTGTCCTGTCAGCGATCATAAAACATCTTTAAGATTTGTAAAACCTCTTCCTCAAGCAATCAAGATGTGTATCAGTAGAGTAAGGCAGACATAAAAGATAGTAATGCCTCAGGTCAAGTCATGGTCTATCTATGGCTAAAATCTATTAGGCTCAAGTCTGCTATTTCGGTCTACAAGGACCTACGACTCTCAAGTCACACCGAACATAAAATAAAAGTCTACTGATCTTGACCAGTGTAGGTCTAGAGTTTTACTAGTCTAAGCCTAGACTAAGGCCCAACAACAATAAATAATCACAAGTATGGTAGATAATAAATACATCAGTCATAGGTATCCTCAGCATATCAAACAAGTACTCTATCTGTCCCAGATAATCATAAATACAACAGGCAATCGATATACTAACACAAGTACCCTCAACATGTCACCCAACTAACAAGATAGTCACACAAATCAGCTGGTACAATTATGTCGACATATATGGCCTCCAACCAATTCCCTATTCGACACTTATGCTACCCCAAATACTATTTACATGTTCAACTCAGTCTAGGAGAAGGAAGGTCATAGCCTACTTGAATGTCAATCACATGCACTCTTGATCACTCTGATGTCTCTTTAACCTTTCAAATAATCTCATAACACATTCAAGTTGTCCGAAATAGAGTCACAATATCAATATGGTCATTCGATACTAAAATCTCTGAAAATGGACTTAAACCCATTTCAGGGCTAAAAAGCTTGAAAGTGATCCCATACTGGAATCCTATAATAATTCTTATACTTACCTGATCATGTATCTCAAATTAGGTCTTAATCCGATACTTAAAACAACGCAAAACAACCCAAGAACATAAATATTTTTTACGAAAAACATATAATAAGGTGACAGGTTCAACAACATTTTTACCTCAAATATAGCTCAAATTATGATAATATCACAATGCGAAACTTGAGAAAGCATATGAAATAGACCCAAATTTCACTTAAATTCGATTTAAAATGACAAAGAAATTACTATCTGAAGTTTTTGACAATTACATCACAATACAATAGAAAAAGCAGTGAAATTTGCCTTCAACGACAAGCCAAATGCAATTTTTGACACTTTTATGACGTTCCTCTTGAAAAGTTACACAAGTTAATCTTTTGAATCACTGAAATAATAGGCCTCCAGACGAAGAAGATATCTCTAATTGAAGTTGCTCCTTTCTATTTAGAGAATCTAAAATTTTAAACATTTGTACCGCCTCCATTTATACTCTGCAAACACGAAAAGGACTTCCGTGTTTCACGATCCAAAATCGAATCATGACTAAAGAAGAATAAAATAAAGTGGAAACAATTACAATCTAACATAAATAATCTCAAAACATGGAGTCATGAGTACAAAAGCATCTAAAATAGTATTGAAGAGTAAATACAATTGTCTCAAATAAAATACAAAGCTGATAATATACGATACAAAGTCTGAAAGGAAGCAATCAAGAAAATACCAAAGATCCACAACAACTCAAAGTCTAAGCCTCACCGATAAGATCTGAAAAGGTGTAGAAAAGCTCAACTAGAGTGAATCAACTACCTTGCGCGGGTCCCTATGCTCGATCTGCAGGGAGAAAGTAAAATAGGAGTGAGCACACCAAAATATACCAATAGGTTCAACCAATTAGGTAAGAGAAATCGAACAAGTATGTAATAATGAAGAATAATATCACCTGCATCACAAGGTTAGAACACAATATATACATGTGGGTAGAACAAAATATGATGGTAAATGCAGTCAATAATACAATGCATATGAGATGCATAAATGTAATGGTTTCACAGGCCATATATGAGGTGGAGTCACGACCATCGCAGGATCGATGCATACATCTATTGAGCTGAAGCTATCAAATAAAACTTGAGGGCATCACAGGTAATGTACTCAAATAAGTTCAAGGCATCGCAGGCCATAGTTGAAGTGTCACGAGTCGTCATAGGCCTCAAGTAGTACAGATGCAATATGAGATATGTACATGTCAATGCCATAATATAAGTATGAAGTGTGCATACCAATGCCACAATATACGTATGAGGTGTGCATAACAATGCCACAATATAAGTATGAAGATGTGTGCATACCAATTTCACAATATAAGTATGAAGATGTGTGCATACCAATGTCACAATATAAGTACAAGTTGGGTGCATATCAGTACAATAATTTAACATAAGATAGGTGCATACTAATGCAAACAATTTAGTATAAGATAGTTGCATAATAATGCAACAATTCAAATGTGCAAGTAGTAGCAACATAAGTGGTAGTAAACATGAACAATAGTCATAACATTGCGAAGGCTAGGTCAAGTATATCAATTAGTATCAAAATACCATCAATAAGTCCCTGATCAACATAATTATATAAATAGTCAAGTAGACCGACAATATTAGAGCTCACTCATCCCAAAATATATATATAATCCTCAAAAATATCTCCAAAGTCATTAATTTACCATAAATTATCCAAATAGTATCACAAGTTCCATATTATCACACTGATGTCCCAAATTATCTCAATTCACAAGATTTCATCTTAGTTTATTAATAGAATCACAATTTACTCAATTTTTGACATTATCGGGAGCACATTTCTATCACAAATCTAACATCTCAACTCATTTACTCATGAATCAACCTAGATCTCACAATTACCACATAAAATGATCAATAACTGAAATTTAGTCCCAACAAGGTTAGCTGAACCTATCTCAATGCCAAATTCACACTCAGACAAGCTTTCAATCAACTCAAATCTCCAAATGATCCCCAAATTGATTAATCGCTATCAAAAATAGATACTACGCATCAAGAGGCGCATTTTGGTACCCATATTGGCACAAATTAAGCTTAGGGATAAAATGGTCAAAATTAGGACTAAAATTTGAAGTTCTCGAATCTATAAATTAACTTTAAAATCAAGTTCTACATGAAAAAATAGAGTCTATAGGTGAAAATCCCACTAAATTCGAGTTCAAATCGAAGTAGAAATCACCATTTAAAGTTTTGAAATCATAAACTAAAAATCCCCAATTTTGGACATTCAAAATCATGAATTTCATGAATAAATCAAGATAAAAACCATGGTAATAATTAAAAGGATGTTAGAAACACATACCCAAAATAATTCTTCAAAAATTGCCCAAAAAGCTTGAAAAATTCAAAAATGGAATGAAAATGGTGACTCTTGGGCTTAATAACTGATCAAGTGAAATACACTCTGTGAACACAGAGGAGAACTGGCCTAAGAAGCTCCGCGAATGCGAGGACCAATCTGCCAACACAGAGAAAAAGCAGGGGGTCACCATCCTGTACTCCGCGAATGCGGTACTAAGGTCTGCGAACGCGGAGCTTAACTAGGCACAACTCTGCGAATGTGGGACCTTATTCACGGATGCTCAAAAGAAGAGTATCTACACCAGAAAATCAGACTTAACATCAAATACAACCATCCTCAAAACTCGAACTAGGCATTTAAAACTCATCCGAAATTAGAATTTCATAAACCAAATATGTATCCATACCTGAAATAGCGATCCGAACTCAATAAAATCATCATAAATTCATTTCAAGGTCTCCTCGCCACATTTACCCATGAAATTCATATAAACTAGTTTAAAATTCAAAATATCAAAACTGCCCTCGACAACTATGAAAAATATTATGAGATCATTTCTAGCGTTAGTTTCACCATCCAAAATTACTAAAACTGTCAAAATTTCAATCTAAGCTTCCGAACTCTGAATGTTGACCAAAGTCAAACTTTGATTCCAAAAATAACAAAAATCATAACTTTGGGCCTAAATACCTCATTTTAACTCGGAATTCAGTTATGTAACTTCTCATAGACCAGTTTCGACGTTTTGGAGCTATTGAAATTGACGGATCTCCGATCCGACACTCAAAACTAAGAATGATATAAAAACTCACTTTTTCAACAATTTAATCTTCCAAAAATGCTAAAACCCATATTTTCTATTTTAAAAACTTAGAATTTCAGCTCTTACAATACAAATAATTCAAAATAGGCCCAAACAAACTTACGAAAAGGTAAAACATAAATTTTTGCAGATAAACTCAAAAATGACCAACTAAGTCATTACACCATGAATGTGGAGTATGTGCCATTTTGGCCTCCGCGAATATGGAAGGACCTTTACGAATGTGGAGGATTAAATTCCTGCACTAGATGGCTAACTGTATTTTCTTTGACGGGGTGTCAAGAACTCATTCATAATCTTTTTTTTGCAAACACAATATGTAATCCCATCAAATTCAACATTCTAGATCCAATGGACCAACCAAAACCCATCTGAGACGTTACAATTAAATATGGATCTCACTTTTCAATTCCACATTTACTTAATTTCCATCAAGGGGCCCAAAATGTACCGGGAACCCTACAAAATTAAACAAAAGATCACTCTAGATCAAACTCGATATTTCAAAACTAATCGGGCGGTTAAAATTTTCATTTGGACACTTTTTCCAAGAATATTGACTAAAGCTAACTATTTGCCTATTCTAAAGGCTAAAATACAGAATTGTATACACTAACACCGAAAACCTCAGTATTCTAACTGTCTATGTTCTAGCCTAATTTAGTCATTCTGGAGTTGATGGAACTGTCAGAATTTCGTTCTGAGGTTGTTTACCCAGAATTTACTACAAAACTAATTTTTCAACTTTAACGAGCCTTTCGACATGAAAAACTATACAACTTCCAAATGAGTGATCAAGCGATTGAACTATCAGCACCAGCGAGTAAAAATGACTTGGGGTCGCTATAGGATGCTCTAATCGATGCAAAAGGTGCAGAAATGACTTAGAGGTTCATTACATACCATCACAAATAAGATCAGATCTTCGGACACAGCTTGATAGACACCCCAAGAAACTTGAACTTTATGCTTTGGTACCAAGTTTATCATATTTCGAGCCTACACCCTGGATGTGGTGGGCACTCGAAAACTATTTTTGGCCCCAAGCGAACCATTTGGTCTTGCTTACTACTAAATAGAAGACTCAACAAATATGTGAAAGGTTAAATAAGTGAACCCTTAAAATATTTAAGTAAACTTCATTCAGTTGTCTATATAAGTTCATAATGTAAATGCTCGTAGTGATATAATAATAGTAATGTCTAAAACATTTGAATACAAAAGACTGAATTAACTCACTATCTTTGACTATCTATGAAAGCTTTACTAACTGAAGATAGGTATCTCAACAAGACCCACGACTACATAATCACTATAAAATAAATAAATTGTACTAACTAACTGAAGTCCTTTGAAAATAAGGAGGTTTCACTAATTGCTAATGGGAGGATGTCTTACGGAACATCTAATTTCTGAAGTACCTAAATCTGCATTATAAAATGATGCAGTGCCAAAGGGTATCAATACATGGAATATATGATATGTAAAATGGTCAAAATAGAAACTCAAGATAGGATGTTCAACTCAAATACTTAACTCAAAATAACTCAGCAACAAAAATAATGCACTATAAATAAATTCTCTATTTTAACGCATAAATGAATGCAACTCAATGTATGAAAATTAAAATACATAAATGCTCTGCTCTGAAATGTCGCTCAACTCAAGGCTTAACTCAGTAATAGAAGCAATGCAATGTAAGCAAAATATTTGATTTAATGTATAAACAAATGTAATTCAATATAGATGAAAACAATATATTTTAGCTTAGGGAGTTTCTCTAACCGACAACCATCACTATGAGCTTCGTGATGATACAATGTCCACATTGCTAAAGCCATCCAATATCTTACCAGGGTAAGGGACGAACTTAACTCATGGATCCATCTAACTTGTCTATTTCAGTGGCATGTGAGGAGTTAAACAATCTGGTACAATCCTATCCTACGTTGGTTACATAGTTTATGGAATTGAAGTTATTTAAACTCGTAACCACATTGGTACTTAATACTACTTTCAAAATATAGTTAATTATGCACATACTTAGAGATTTAAATCGTCTCAATCATCTCTTTAATGGCTTTAATTCTCAACTCAATAGAGTATAGAATATATCAAAATATCTCTCAACTTCAACTTCAAAATAAGGTTTATAGATAATCATCAATATGCTCAAACATAATTTCAAGATGATACTTTACTCAACTCATCTATATGATTTCTTTGGAAAGTATGTATAAATCAAAAACTGGTTCATGACTTTTCTACTCAACTTAACCTTATAATAATCAAATAATTCTTCAAAATTTATTACAAAGTAACATATGGATGGATTTAAGAAATTACACCAAAAACTAAGAGAAGAGACTTTACTGAACATAGAATACAACTTTGTGAGAATAAATAATCATTAAAATGTCGAAATGATCAAAATTTAGAGGTTTCGGAGTCTTACATATCTGGGCACAAAGATTTGACAACGAAAACTGAGGACTTAGCTTGAATTCCTTGAAATCTAGTTTTTTCTCTTCTCTCTTCTCCTCGTTCCAAAAAAGTATTTGAGCATTTTTGAGAGAAAATTGATGGTAGGTTCTGATATAGGACAAATTTTAGTCTCAAAATGATGAATTTTAGCATAGGTTAGGAGAGAAAAAATTGAAATGTTCTTGCTTAAGAACTAAAATCCGGGTACTGTGGTGGAGTACGTCCACGATGCGAATTTATTCCATTTTAGTTCATTTTCTAACGGAACACATAAATCTTGTTCAATGAGTGTGTTTTATGAAAACTGGTAAAAATTGAACTATGATAGAACAGGTCTGCGTCGCGCTCTTCTGGTTAAGAAATTAAATTTTGACCAAAAAATTATTTTTCAAATTCCTTGATAAATTTTTTTATCAAAGCTATTAATAGTTATATAATTTCAATACATCTATATTGCATGTACAACTCATGTATAATACATAATGAAGATTTTTTTACCATAACAAACCTAACACATTTTAAAACACTTATAATACATTTGCATTGCATGCAAAATTACTTTTATGTATAGTGTAATATATTATATTACATACATATATAATTCATTTTTAATACTTAATAAAAAAATTTAACCAAAACTAGTATAATACATTTTAATATAATTATAATACATATATAATTCACTTTTTTTACTTAGTACAATTGCTATAGAAGATAAGTATTTTTAAAATGTGGTATATCAAGGTAATAAATAAAAACAATATATTTAAAAGCAGTAAATATTTTATAAAAATGAACTTAAAAAGGTAATTATCCCTTATTAATATATATGGACTATAACCTTTATTGAATCATTCAAAATTCTAAGTTGAACCTGAAATAATACGTTTCAAGATAATAAAAAAGAAAAAGTATAAAGAAAATATTTATAAATCATATCAAAGTAAGTATTTTTATGTATAAAATAAATTTGAAAAATTATAAATATTATGTCGAGTTAGTCTGGTCTCGAATTGATTTTTTTTAAAGTTAAGGCTAAACCAAGGCAAGTATAGTCATTTTTTTTTAAATACTAAACCAAGTCAAACTAAATTATTAGTCAAGTTTTTTCTCGATTTGACTCGAGTTGCAATTTTCAATTCGATTTGTTATCCCTAATGTCAACTTGTAAAATTATTTGTTCAAGTAAACTTCAATTTTTTCATGGTATCTGCATTTAACTTTAGTAAATTATTTTATTTATTATCACATGAATAAATTTTAGATTTATTACTTTGTGAATAAACTTCACATTTATTTCTTCTCAGTTAGTCTACCTCTTATTCAGATGAATTATGATACTTTCACAAACAAGTTAATTCACATTCGTATTGATAAGCTTTATTGAATATTATCACAGTCACTTCAGGGAATGGATCTGTATATATAATATTTATAAAAAAAATTCATTCTTCATAAATGAAATAGAATCATCTTCACAGATCAAATTATGATACTTGATACAATCTTTCAGGTTTAGAAAATCAAGCTCTTCAAACAAATTATTGCAATGGAACAAGATTAGTATTTTTATCTTTCTTATATATTAATATTCATATCTAGTAATTTACTTGTGATCTTTGGTAAATTCTTTAAAGTATTCCAACATTTTTCTCCAGCACAATGCTATGAAGCACCATAAAAATGTAATTAGTTCTTTAAAAGTATGAAGCATGTGTCATCAACTCGTACCTCTAGCCTCTAGGCTCTAATGTTAAATGCGACTTGATATTGGTCTAAATTAATAACAAACCTTTTTTTTTCTGTGCGGAAGGACCACAAGTTTCTTAGAAATAAAGAACATGAACGGGAAAATGTGTTAAATATTTATAGCAAATAAGGCTTTTTTGAGCTTTATAATTTTAAATCAAAAATATGTAAAATAAATTGAAATACTCTTTAATTTTGTGATTCTAAACATGTTACGTGAAAATTTAAAATTACAAAATTATTAAAAAAAGAAAATAAGATGAGAATTAATTGAAATGGACAGAGTACAACTTAAAGGTCAGGTAAATAAATTTAATTTTTTTTATCAGCAGGTATTCCCTTCCGTAGAATTTAAGGCCGGATTCAAAGTTCTGAGGTAACTGTGAATCAACATTGAATTCTTAAGTTCTTGAAAGTAAAATACAGCAATGATAATTATTGCTGTCAAAAATCAATTTGACAGCAATAACTACTCTTACATATAACTATTTCTTTGCATTAAAGATGTTCCACTGTATCTCATCTTTTCTTCCTCTTTTATAGCTGCACATGCTATATTGTGGTCATAGTAGTAAGGGTCAGTAATGGTATTTTTAAATGTAAAGTTCAACTTAGCCACCAGATTTTGTGTGGTTGATTTTTACCGCCTTCCTTTCTTTTCGGTTGTCAAGTAAATTAAAAAAAAAATAACAATAACATATTCAGTCAAAGAATAAAGTGTACGCAAACCTATATTATTTTGCTAAGTTCGGAGTTGAGATGAATTAAAACTTTCACTTTTACACGTATTCAAATGCAAATTCTATAAGATGAAAATCATTAGAACTGTATATCTTTTGAACTGCCTTTCAAAGGATGATCAAGTTCTACTCAACCTGAGCTTAAAATGGTATATTTGCACAAAAAAACTGTCATCTGGGAAAAATTGAATTAAAATGCTTTTTTTTTTAATAAAGAAGTTTGAATTCTAATGTTTATTCATAATCACAAAGTTTTAAATAAACACACCGGCGTTTATTATTTTGGAAGAGTTCTAACTACAAAGCTTGAAGTTTATGTCAGCTTTTGGAAAATAAATGGCACTCCAAGACTAGTAGAAATAAAGTATATACTGTACACAACTTCCAAATGAATCCCCAAAAAACAAGGTGAGTAAGATTGAATGCTAATTTACAATGAGTGAATCATGTACAACTCAAAAGGATATTCAAGATTCTGTAGCACACTAGAACCAACGTAGAAAGTTTCAAGTGTACGTTCAAATGGGAGTAAGAAATAATGAAAATGTAATGATCTCGAAGGTCATTTTTGGCAATGTTCGACATAATTACCTTTTGCCCTTCCAGAAAGTTGACTTGGGTTATTTTTGGTTAAGTCTAAAAGTCGAATTTTAAAAATCTCGTAAAATGTTGGAGTTTTGTTAAAGAATGAGTTTTCAAAGGTTTAAAGTTGAAAATTTTGAGTTTTGTGGTCAGTTTGAGTTTCGAGTGTCGAAATTCGATTCGGTCGATTCCATCAGTTCCAGAATGTCGAATTTGGTCTAAGAGAACTTACATAAATCAATTCAGAATTAAAACAAAAATTTTGGACTCAAAGTTACATTTTCAATTGATTTTGAATTATACGTTTGACTTTGGTCAACATTCGAAGCTCGGAAGCTCGAATTTAAATTTCATCAGTTCTAGTGGTTCCAGTTGATGAAACTAATGCTACAAATGGTTTCGTTGTAATTTTTAGAGCTTCCGAGATTATTTTGAATTTTTGAGTCTTAAACTAGTTTAAACGATCTTTCTCGGGGTTTCGAGCCAAGGAGGTCTCGAATTCAAATTCTGAAGATTCCATTGAGTCTGAAACATTGTTTCTAGTAGAGTTTCATATTTTGTTTGTGTTCATGGGGTTCCGAACGAATCCCGAGAGTTCGTTCCGTAAATTATTTGTGCTGTGCTTTGTTGTATCTGGTGCAGCTACAAATTGTTCCCTGTGTTCGGGGGGTTGTCTCCACATTTGCAGAGTGTAATCCTTCTTGACCTCCGCGCGCTCGCGGAATAGAGGCCTTCACTGCTCCGCGTTCGCAGATTAACACTCCGCATTTGCGGATTAATACTCCGCGTTCGCGGAGTGTTAGGAAAAGCCTCTGTGTTTGAAGAGCATTAAATATTTCTAAATAGTATTAAGTTTAAAATGATGGATTTTATTAAATGTTCACCATTTTCAACATTCCAAGCTTCGTTTTCAAGAGATTTTTCAAGGCAAATCGATTGGGTAACTATTTTCTAACCTATGTCATTGATTTTTATTGATTAAATTGTGTTTTCAACTTATAATTTTGGGATTTTAATTAGAGAATTTGAGAATTTTTTGGATATTGATTCCTAACACTAAATTTGATGATTTCAACCTCATTTTAACTCCCCTTTCAAAACGATTTTCACCATTGAACTCCTTATTACATGGGGAACATTTTCATGTATTAATTTTTAGTTTCTGACTACTTTTTCCAGCATGGGATTTTTGACCATTTTACCCTTTTTTCGAATTGATTGATTTTAGTGTCATTAGATTCATCATGTGATTGTGATGCTATATTTGAATAGATTTTGGTAATTTGGAGTATCGTAAAAAAGGGAAAGTCATGGATTTGACTTGATTTGAGACTTTATATAAGGCAAGTGCACTTTTAACCTTTTGTTAAGAATGAATGAATCTTGTATGCTTCTACGTATATGAAATGAGTACTTTCGGGTAGAATTGCATCATCGTAGGCTTTGATCATGAGATTACGGATTGAATAATTGTTCAATAGTGATATATTGACTTATAAATTAATTTTGGATTCATAATCTATGTGATCTTATGAATCATTTGATATTGATATCGACATGACACTTACATTGTGATATGATTGATATATTGAAACTGTGATGATATTGAAAAACTGATGATATTGAGCTATTGATGATTTTGAGACATTGATGGCAATGATACTATGATAATATTGATTCACTATTATATTGTCATTGTGATATAATTGAGATCATGCACATTGCATCTACTATTATTTGTGCATTGATACTTGTGATGGCTAAGACCGAGAGATGAGTAAGATAATATGTGGATTGGTGATCAAGGTCTTTACTGGTCGATGATTAGCCGAGGTTTCTGTAGGCGAGCTGAGGTAATATAATAGTTGATATTGAGTTCGAGGTCATTTTCATATGGTTGAGAATTTGGCTAAGGTCATTATCGGTAATGTTCACTGATACATGGTCCTTACGTGGACCCCATGGGTTTCAGTCTGAGATTATCAACGGATGTGTACATAGGACAGATATGCATCATGGTTATTTGATATTGCATTGTATTATTTACATCTCATGACATCTACTCCATCTTATACCATTCATGTCATGATATTATAAAATGTATTGCTTATGAGACTGTATACTTATTGTATTTTTTGACTTGAGTAACTGTTGGATATATTGAGATATTATGCCAAGTGATGAGTATATTTATATATTTGTGATTTGTATATTATATTGTGGTGGGACATTTCTGAGTCCAGGTGTGTACTTCAGCGGATTATCAAGAAGCTTTAGAGAGGAGAAAGATTGAAGAACAAGACCCCTTTGAATTCCAATTCCAACCTTCAAGCTATATGTGATTGGGAGTTAAGGAGTACTTATGTTCTTCATTGCTTTACTTTAGGTTAGTTCCATTTGTTGTGTATCTTGTTGTTTGATGCTCACCCCTTGCTACATTTTTATAGGTTATGAGCGCGATCCTTTTTGCGAGCTTTCTGACATATAGGATCAAACTTCCCGATTTCTTGTGAGGTTGTTGTTTATGTCTTTAGCAGGCCTTTGAGGATTTTATTTTATGTTTTTATTTTATTTGAGAACTAGACATTGAGACTTGTATTTTATTGATTATTCTATATTCAGAGGCTTGTACATGTGACATCAGTTCTGGAATGGTTGTAGTTTTTGATTTTTTTATGCTTATCTCTCTTATTAGGTTGTTTATCTTACACTTTTATTATTATATTGAGCTATTCTGGTTTTTGGTTGACTTTCCTTGGGGGTTAGGTGAGTGTCATCACACCTGAATTTTTGATCGTGACTATTTGGTATCAAAGCTCCAGGTCCATAGGTCTAACATGTGTATAAGCCCAGTCTAGTAGAGTCTCGAGGATCATTGCGAAGACGTCCGCTACTTATCCTTGGGAGGCTATGAAAATTGATAGGAAACTCTCTTTTGCTTCATTCTAATCAATTCGTGCTTGGGCTTTGTTTAAGTGTTGAGTGTTAGTGTGTCCTTTTGACAGAATGTGAGGACTAGAGATACAGAGGCCACAGGCCGAGGGGAGGCAGCCCCTAATATTGCTATTGAGATCCCAACTAGGAGTAGGGACAATGCCAGAGGACAAGCTAGAGGTCGGGGCCGAGGAGCAGTACGGACGAGAGATTATGAATGGAGTATCTCCCCTCGGCCTGCCATGGAGCCTAGACAGGAGCAGGTTCCTCATGATTATGTTGCAGTACCACTACTTCAGAATATACTTTTGCAAGTTTTGGGTGTACTCGAGACTTTGGTGTGGCAGGTAGCGCAGCTAACACATTTGGTATTTTACAGACTCGGGGTGAGGTTCAGCCCCCAGATTAGCAGAAAGCCCCCCGAGGCCCAGGTTCATGTAGAGTAGCCTCTACCAGCACCAATTATGGATATTCCATCAGTAGTTGTCTTTATTGATGAGGAGTAGCGGAGATATGAGATATTTTGGAAGATGGACCCACTGTAGTTTCAGGGTGGTAAGACTGAGAATGCTCACGAGTTCTTGAATACTTGTAGAGAGATACTTAATTCAGTGAGACTAACAGAGACGCATGATATGAGATATGTTACCCTCTAACTCCATGAGCCAGCTAAGGAGTGGTGGAGGACTTATACAGGATCCCTTCTAGTTGGATCTTCTCATATGATGTGGGAAACATTTTGATGTCTTCTATGATTGGTTTGTTCTCTAGAGTGTCCGTGAGAAGCGCCATTTGAGATTTAAGAGTTTGAGGCAGGGCACTATGACAGTTTCTGAGTGTGAGATTTGGTTCTGCCAGCTAGCTCAACTTGCTACAACTATACTTTAGACCGAGGCAGAGAGGGTTCACCATTTTGTAAGAGGGCTGGATTATTCTATCAAATAGTGTGTGTTCTGGATGTCTAGGGGATGGAGCATCATTTCAGTCTGTTGTTAGTGCTAAGGAGGTGGAGTTTATGCGGAGAGAGGAGTTTGGGAACCCCAAAATGGTCTGTACATTGGGACAGTAACCAAGTGCCTCATTAAGAGGCAAAGGTATGACCAAAGGAGGGGGTTCATTTTAGCACCGTAGGGTTCATGCAGCCTTGAAAACTTCAGAAGGAGGATGAGGTCCTCATGATTCGTATAGCTCAAGATAGAGTTCATCCAATTTCTAGCAGAGGCCTATAGGCTGGGGTGGTTACAGTATCCCACCTGCTCCATCACAACAATTGTCCATCCCTAGATCTTGCTTTGGGTGTGGATCCCCTGATAATATGATTTGAAAATTCCCCATGCAGACTCATTCTGGCCCCATCTTACTTCGGAGCTCCATTTAGAGATTCAGTACCCCTAGCTAGAGATTCATCTACACAAACCAAGGGTTGGACTAGAGATTAGTCTGATAGAGGTAGACACACTAGAGGTAGAGGAGCGGATGATATTTCAGCATATTCTGGTGCTAGAGGGATAACTTCCTCTAGTAGAGGTCAGGGCGGTCATTGTTATGCCTTTTCGAGTAGACCCAAAGTTGAAGCCTCTCATGCTATAATCACAGATATTATTCTAATTTGTCATCGCCCTACATCTGTGTTATTTGATCCTGGATCTACTTATTCATCTGTGTTTGCTAATTTTTTCTTGGGGTTTTTAGTTGTCTTGTTATTCCATGTTTGTGCTTGTTCAGGTTTCAACCCCAGTAGGTGAGCCCTTAGTAGTGGATCGAGTGTATCGATCTTGTCTTGTTACTTTGGCTGGTTATGAGACTTGGTTAGATATGATTATATTGGATATGGTAGATTTTGATGTTATTTTGAGTATGTATTGGCTATCTTTGTATCGTGCTATTTTTTATTATTATGCCGAGACCGTTACCTTAGTCATACCAGGTAGACCAAAAATAGAGTGGGCGGGTTTAAAGGGTTCCTATCCTATATCTTATATTCGGGCCCAAAAGTTGATTGAGAGAAGGTATTTGACTTACTTGGCTTTTATTCGTGATAGTGCTACTGAGTCATCTTTTATGGAGTATATTAAGTGGTTTGTGAGTTTTTGAATGTGTTTCCAACTGATCTACCAAGAGTTCCTCTAGACAGGGACATTGATTTTGCTATTGACCTTGAGTCGGGCACTAAGACCATATCTATCACTCTCTATCAGATGGCTCTAGCTGAGTTGAAAGGGATAAAAGAGTAGCTGCAAGCTCTGTTGAGCAAGGGCTTTATTTGCCCTAGTGTTTCACCTTGGGGTGCCCCAGTCTTGTTTGTAAAGAAGAAGAATGGATTCATGAGGATGTGTATTGATTGTAGACAGTTAAACAAGGTGACTGTCAAGAACAAGTACCCACTTCCTCGCATTGATGATATATTTGATCAAGTTTAGAGAGCTTTCTTGTTTTCTAAGATTGACTTGAGGTCTAGGTACCATCAGTTACCAATTTGGCCATCAAATATTTCCAAGACAGCCTTGCGGACCAGGTATGACCACTATGAGTTTCTTGTTATGTCATTTGGTTTGACTAACGCCCCTGTAGCATTTATAGAGTTGATGAACGAGGTATTCCGGTCATATCTGAATTTGTTCATGAATGTGTACATTGATAACATCTTGGTCTATTCCAAGTCCGAGGAGTATTATGTGAGGCATTTGAGGATTGTGCTCCAGAGGCTTAGGGAGAAGAAGCTTTATGCCAAATTCTCCAAGTGTGAATTTTGGTTGAGTTCAGTAGCGTTCTTGGGGCACATGGTGTCCAAGGAGAGTATTCAAGTTGACCCAACAAAGATTAAGGCCATTTAGGATTGGACTAGGCTTACCTCAGCTATAGAGATTCACAGTTTTATGAGCTTGGCTGGTTATTATCGTGGTAGGATTTCTCCACTATTATAGCTCTATTGACTAGACTTACTTAGAAGAATATGATATTTCATTGATCCAATGAGTGTGAAGAGAGATTTTAAAAGCTCAAGTTATTGTTGACTATAAATCCTATTTTGACATTGCCAAAAAGGGTGTTTATTTCACTATTTATTGTGATACTTTAGGAGTGGGGTTAGGTGGTGTGTTGATGTAAAAAGGGAAAGTTATTTCTTATGCTTCTAGACAGTTGAAGGCCCATGAGAAGAATTACTCCACTCATGATTTGGAGTTGGCGACGGTTGTGTTTGTATTGAAGTTATGATGTCACTATCTATATGGGGTCATTGTGAGATCTTTACTGACCACCATAATCTATAGTATATTTTTAGTCAGCGAGATTTTAATCTGAGGCAAAGAAGGTGGATTGAGTTCCTGAAAGACTATGACTTGATTATTTTGTATCATCTCGAAAAGGCCAATGTGGTGGCTAATGCATTGAGTAGGAAGGTTTCTAGCATGGGGAGTCTAGAAGCTATTCGTGTTGAGGAGCGACCATTGGCTAGAGATTTTTAGAGATTGACCAATGGGTTGGTAAGATTACATATTTCAGATCAAGATGGAATGCTTACTTCTATTGAGGCTCGCTCATCTTTGATGGATCAGATTCGTAAGAGACAATTTGAGGATGAGAAGTTTGGTATTATTTGAGATAAAGTTACTAGAGGTGAAGCTAGAGAAGCAGTACTTGATTTTGATGGTCTTTTGAGGATAGAGAGTCATAAAGGTGGATGATTTGATCAGATTGATACTTAAGGAGACTTATTGTGCTAGATATTCTATTCATCCAGGGCCAACAAATATGTATTATGATCTGAGTCAACATTATTGGTGGTCTGGTATGAAGAAAGATATATCAGAGTTTGTAACTAGGTGCTTAACATGCTAACAAGTCAAGTGTGGGCACTTGAGGCCAGGTGTAGAGCTTCAAAGAATGCCCATTCCTGAGTGAAAATGGGAACACATTGCCATGGACATTGAAGTTAGCTTACCTCTTACAGTTGGGGTTTTTTATTCTTTTTGGATAGTGGTGGATCGATTGACCAAGTTTGTCTATTTCATTCCGTTCAAAGTGAACTACGTAGCTGAGGGATCGACCCAACTTTATATTAGTCAGATTGTGAGACTTCACAGAGTCCCGATATCCATTGTATCAGATCATGGGTCGCTGTTTACTTCAAAATTTTGGAGGGCTTTACAACATAGGTTGGGTATCCATTTGGATATGAGTATAACTTTTCACTCCCTTTGAGGCCTTGTACAGTCAGAGGTCTAGATCACCCATTGGATGGTTTGACTCAGTAACAGTAGTGAACATGGGTGTTGATATATTGAGAAATGATATAGAGTGGGTGTGGTTGATTCAAAGTAGATTGGTGACAACTCAGAGTCGCCAAAAGAGTTATGTTGATAGGTGGGTTCGACCTCTGGTGTTCATGGTTGGTGACATGGTTTGGTTGAAGGTCTCATCCTTGAAGGGTGTTATGTGATTCAGGAAGAAGGGCAAGATGAGCCTGAAGTTTATTGGTCCTTTTGAGATTCTTGATAGAGTGGGAGAGGTGACTTACAAACTTGCTTTTCTACTCAACTTGTCTTCAGTCCATCCTGCATTTCATGTCTCGATGTTACGACGTTACATTCCAGACAAGTCTCATGTGATTTCTATGGATCCAGTTGAGTTGAACCCAGATTTGACTTATGAAGAGCAGCCAGTGACCATTTTGGACAGACAAGTGAAGAAGTTGAGGACTAAGGAGATTTCTTCAGGGAAGGTCCAGTGGAGCCATAGACCCAAGAGTGAGGCTACATAGGAGATAGAGTCAGATATGTGTGCCTGATACCCTCCACTTTTTGAGCCTTCAGGTATGTCCATTATCTCATGTTCGAGGACAAATATTATTTTTAGTAGTGGATAATGTGATGATCTCGAAGGTCGTTTTTGACATTCTTTGATATATTATTAATTTTTCCTTCTCAAAAGTTCACTTGGATCATTTTTGGTTAAATCTAAAAGTCAGATTTTGAAAAATTTGTAAAAAATTAGAATTTTGCTAAAGAATGAATTTGTAAAGGCTTAAAATTAAAAATTTTGAGTTTTGGGGTCATTTTGAGTCTTGAGTGTCAGAATTTGATTCCATCGATTTCATCAATTTTGGAATGCGAAATTTGTTCTAGGAGAACTTGCAAACTGAATTTGGAGTTAAAACAAAGATTTTGGATTCAAAATTGCATTTTTAGTTCATTTTGGATCATAGGTTTGACTTTGGTCAACATTTAGGGTTCGAAAGCTCGAATCAAAATTTTGTCAGTTCTAGTGGCTCCGGGTGATGAAACTAACGCTAGAAATGATTTTGTTGTAATTTTTAGAGCTTTCGAGATTATTTTGAGTTTTTGAGTCCTAAACTAGTTTAAACGACTTTTCTCGGGTTCCAAGGCAAGGAGGTCTCGAATTCAAATTATGACAGTTCTATTGGGTCCAAAATATTGTTTCTGGTAGGGCTCTATATATGTTTGGTTCATTTTCACTAGGTTCCGAACGAATCTCAAGAGTCTGTTTCCTAAATTGTCTGTGTTGTGTTTTGTTGTATCTGGTGTAGCTACAAAATGTTCTCCGCATTCGTGGGATTGCCTCCGCATTTGCGGAGTATAATCCTTCTTGACCTCCATGTTTGCAGAGGTGGGCCCGTGTTCATGAAGCAGAGGCCTTCACTGATCTGCGTTTGCGGATTAGCACTCCGCGAATAAAAGCAGACCTTCACGTTCGTGGAACATTAAATATCCCTGAATAGTGTTAAGTTTTAAATGACACATTTTATTATATTTTCACCATTTTCAACAGTCTAAGCTTCATTTTCAAGAAATATTTCAAGGTTTTTCAAGGTAAATCGATTGGGTAACTATTTTCTAATCTATTTCACTGATTTTCATTGATTAAATTATCTTTTTAACTTAATTTTGGGATGTTAATTGGAGAATTTGGGGATTTTGTGGATATTGATTCCTAATACTAAATTGATGATTTCTACCTCATTTTAACTTCATTTCAAAATGATTTTCACTGTTGAACTCCTTATTACTTGGGGAATATTTTCATGTAGTAATTTTTAATTTCTGGGTACTTTTTTCAACATGAATTTTTTTACAATTTTATCCTTTTCATCTGAATTGGTTTATTTTAGTGTCATCAGATTCATTATGTGATTGTGATGTTATATTTGAATAGAGTTTGATGATTCGGAGTATTGTAGAAAGGGGAAAGTCATGGATTTGATTTGATTCGAAAATTTATCTAAGGCAAGTGGACTTCTAACCTTTTGTTAAGTATGAATGATTCTTGTATGCTCCTCTGTGTATGGAAATGAGTACTTTGGGGTAGAATTGTATCATCGTAGACTTTGATCATGAGAATTCAGATTGAATAATTGTTCGTATAGAGATATATTGATTTGTAAATTAATTGTGAATTTGTAATCTATGTGATCTTGTGAATCATTTGATATTGATATCGAGATGGAACTTATATTATAATATGATTGATACATTGAGACTGTGATGATATTGAAATACTAATGATATTGAGCTATTGATGATTTTGAGACATTAATAATATTGATACTATGATAATATTGAATTCATTATGATACTGAAACTGTGATATAATTTAGATCATGCACATTGCATTTACTATTATTTTCTGCATTGATACTTGTGATGGCTACGACAGAGAGAGGAGTAAGGTAACATGTGGATTGGTGGCTAAGGTCTTTACTGGTCAATTATTAGTCGAGGTTTCTACCAGCTAGCCAAGGTAATATGTTGGTTGATATTGAGTTTGAGGTAATTTTCGGACGGGTGGTCATTTAAACAAGGTCATTGCCGACAATGTTCACGGATACAAGTCCTTGCGTTCCGATCTTAGGTTATCAGCGGATGTGTATCGTAGGATAGACATGCATCATGATTATTTGACATTGCATCACATTATTTACATCTAATGACATCCACTCAATCTCATATCAATTCTGTCTTGATATTATAAAATGTATTGCTTATAAGACTGTATACTTATTGTATCGTTTGACTTGAGTAACTTTGAGATATTATGTCAAGTTATGAGTATATCTATATATTTGTGATTTGTATATTATACTGTGTTGGAGCTTTTCTGATTGCACGTGTGTAGTTTAGCAGTATGTGGTTGGGAGGTAAGGAGTACTTGTGTTCTTCATTGTTTTACTTTAGGTTAGTTCCATTTGTTGAGTACCCTGTTGTTTGGTTCTCACTCCTTACTACATTTTTGTAGGTTGTGAGTCCGATCCTTCTTTCTAGCTTTCTGACTTACAGGATCGAGCTTTCAAATTTCTTGTGATATAGTTGCTTATGTCTTCAGCAGGCTTTCGAGGATTCCATTTTTATGTTTTGTTCTATTTAAGAACTAGACATTGAGACTTGTATTTTTTTCAGGTATTTTATACTAAAAGACTTGTAAATGTGACACCAGTTCTCGAATGGTTGTAGTTTTCATTTTCCTATGCTTATCTATTTTATTGGACTATTTATCTTCCGCTTTTACTATTATATTGAACTGATTAGGTTTTGGGCTGGTTCGCCTTGGTGGGTTAAGTGAATGTCAGCACAATTTATGTGATTAAGAAAGCAACCGAAGGTATGAAGTTAAAGAGCAAAATGTAGCAGCAGTGACGATTTAATAAAAAGAGCATAATTAAACACCAGTGCAACTTATAAATGGCAGAATAAACTATCTCTATGAGCGGGGTGGGTCGAGTTCAATGAGAAGGGGATCAAGAAATTACAAGAAAATAAATATTACTGATTAAATAATGAAACATTACGCTAAAATGATCGAATCTTACGATAATGATTCTAAAATGATGACTATTACATGAAGTTTTAATTTTTATCACGAGTTAAATGGACAAAATATTATCAAGCCTCACGTATATCTCAGACATAAGTAGGGATGGCAATGGGGCGGGTGCGGGGCAGGTTGAGCTTAACCCCCATTTTTTTTAAACCGTCCCGCCCCGCCTCGCATGGTGACTTTTTTCATTTTCAACCCGCCCCGCATAGACCCGCCCCACATAAATTCGCCCCGCTTAAATTTTTAAGTTCTTTTATTTTTTAATTGAATTTAATATGAAAAATTAGAATTCATAA
>JBCEWC010004731.1:0-26558 GCA_038996855.1 Solanum aculeatissimum
TGAGGCTATGGAGGCTTGAATCGTGGAATTTGAGCACAAAGCCAACCAAGCTACACACGTAATTTGTTCAAGAAGTGTCACTTATAGTATATATCAACTATTTTTGCTTATGTTTTTTAATTGTATATACCTATTTAGCAATTTTTTTTTGATGAAATAGTGTCATTGTAATGACTCGGAAAGTTATTTTTGAGATTTTCTATTAAATTATCGTTTTTCCCTTTCTGGAGGTTGCTTTAAGTCATTTTTGGTTGAGTTAAAAAGTTAAATTTCAGAAATCTTATGAAAAGTTGGATTTTTGCTAAAGAAAGAGTTTTTAAAGGCGTAAGTGTGAAATTTTGAGTTTTGAGGTCATCTAGAGTTTTAGATGTCGGAATGCAATTCTGCCGATTCCATCAGCTCCAGAATGCATAATCTAGTCTAGGAAAACTTACGAAACTGAATTTAGAGTTAAAACGAAGATTTTGGACCAAAAGTTGTGATTTTCAGTTGAATTCAGATTCTAGTTTGATTTTGGTCAACATTCGGAGTTCGAAGCTCTAATGGAAATTCCGATAGTTCCAGTGATTCTGAATGGAGAAACTAACACTAGAAGTGGTCTCATTGTAGTTTTTAGAGTTTCTGAGGTTATTTTGGGTATTTGAGTTTTTAACTAGTTTTAATGCGCTTTATCGATTTCAGGTCGAGGAGCCCTAGGAATTGAATTCTGATAATTCCATGGAGTTTGAAACGTCTTTTCTGGTAGAGTTACATGCTTAGTTTGTGTGTATCGGGTTCCAAACGAATCCCAAGGGTCCGTTCCGAGTCTTTAAAATAGATGATTTTTGGAAATCTGGTGCAACCTAAATTTGTACTCCGTGTTCGCAGGATTGGGGCCCACGTTCGGAGCATGTTAAAGCGAGGCCTCTGCGTTCGCAGACCCCTGTTCGCGTTCACGGAGTGTTAAAATTTCTAAAATATTGTTTTAATTAAAAGTGACGGGTTTCACCATTTTCCTCCATTTTTAATATTCCAAGCTCAAATTTGAGAAATTCTTCGAAGTTTTTCAAGTCAAGACCATTGGGTAACATGTTTCCAATCTAATTCTTCACTCCCCCTTGATTAATTGGCGATTTTAGCATGAAATTGGAGACTTTTAATGAGAGAAATTGAGATTTTTCGGGATATTGAATTTGATTGAAAAATGGTGATTATGAGTTCATTTTAGCTCCATTTTCAAAATAGTTTTCACCATTAGAATCCTTACTACTTGGGAAATATTTTCATGTATTAATTTTCAGATTCTGAGAACATTTTTTGGCATGAAATTTTTGACCATTTTATATTTTTCTTCCAATTTGCTTGATTTTAGTATTGTTGGCTTCATATTGAGATTGTGAATTCATATTTGACTAGGTTGTGACATGTCGGGTGCGAATTCGAGGAGAAAAGCTCTAGTTGTTGCTTGATTTGATTATTGTTTGAGGCAAGTGAATTACTAAACCTTGTTAAGCTTACTTGAACACTATATTTTATTTCCTTGTGACTTAAAATGATTGGGTAATTGTTGTTGGCTAAATTGAGCATGTGAATTGTGAGAATTTGGGTTAATTGCGAATCTTCCTTATGATGAGAAAGTGAATGTTAAAGATCGATATGTATTGACTTGTGATTTGATATTGAGAATCTCTTGTGATATATATATGTGAAATTGTGGATCATATTGTGCTTATTCATGAAAAATATTGGAGATATTATTGTTGAGTTTCACTTGTGGGTGAGAGAATGAATTATAAGCTTCGAACAAACCTATCATCATACTTTGTATATTGTGATATTTGACTTGAATTGATGTTTAAGTTGTAATATGGGTTGTTGTATGAACTTCTCATTATTGTATCTTATGAATATGTTCTTCATATGCATGCTTGATTGAGTTTCACTGATTCATTATGGGGACGAGCTATACGCTCCGTGGCAAGTGATACTGACTCATTATGGGGACGGACCACACGCTTTGTGGCATGTGATACTGAGTCATTATGGGAATGAGCCACACGCTCTGTGGCATATGACACTGATTATACAGGGGTCGGGCCTCATGCTTCAGGGCAGGTACATCGGCAGATATGTCCCCAATGGGCTTCAAACTAATGATATCAATAAATGTGTATCATAGGACAAACATCCATCATGATTACTTGACATTGCATTATATCATTTCATTTCATATCATTTCACTACATATCATATCATTCTACCTTGTGATTAATAATTAATTCGGTTATTGAGATTAGATTATGAGATGATTATGCTTTGACTATATCTATTGAATATCTAAAACTATTGTGAAATATCTATTGTATAACCGAGATGTATTTTGAAACATTATTGTGTATCTGAGCTATACTATGTGACAGTTGTTGGGAATACATGTTGTGTTGTTCATGTATATATAGATGCATGTTGTTATTGTGATGGAACTTTTCTGAGTGCAGGTGTATAGTTCGACAGTATGTGGATGATGTAGAAGGAGTATTTTGTTATGTATTCTTTACTTTTGTTTAGATGCCCTTGCTGAGTGCCTGTTGTTTTGGTACTCACCTTTGCTTCTACACATATGTGTAGGTTGTGAGCCCAGTTTCACTTGAGTTAGCTCTCTTCTTGACGGACTGAGCTTTCAGATATTCGAGAGATAGCAGCTTGTCTATTTTGGCAAACTCTCAAAGTCTTTTCAGCATATCTTGTGTTCTATTTGAGAACTGAGACTCAAACTTGTATTTTCTGTTCTACTGTATTCTATTAGAGTCTTGTACACGTGACACCAGTTTTAGAATGGTTTTTGGATTTGATATTCTAGTGTTTGTCCTATCTTTAGACTTTGTTTCTTCCACTTTTAATTTATGTATTGAATTGAGCAGGTTTAGGCTTACTTGTCTTGGTGGGTTAGGCAAGTGCCATCATACCCATTTTTGGGTCATGACAGTCACGTGACACCCCTTCCACCTTCCTAATCTGCTCTTGATTTGGAACATGTTGATTGAAATTAAACCAACCTTGAAATTCTCTTTCGTTTCAATTTGGTTGTCTTATTATAACATGCCACGAAGTTTAAGTAAGTAAAGACGACTTTTAAATTTAGTGATCTTATGCTAAAAATATGTCGATACCGAAATATCCTTTAATCTTGTGGTATTAAATAGGAAAATTACTTGGGCGAGTACTTTTTAATAAATAATTACCGATTTTAGCAATATTTTTTATTTATTATTATTTAGAGCAATACATATAAATACTATGGTGTCACGACCCAGTTCCGATCATGATGGCGCCCATTAGATCCCACCTACAGCCAAGCTAATTACCCAACCACAGGGTACCTGTCCTTGATATCTAGTTACACACATAATAGATGCAACGGCATAAATCAACACAACCTGCTCAAAACCTGAAAGTTAACTATATAGAGATATAATAGACACAAGCACGCAACATACATATAATAATAATAATAATAATAATATACTTAACCAAAAACGCTCCTACTAATATAAGTCACTATAATATACAAGATCAATGACTGGATACAAAAGACGATCATCAAAAAGGGAAGGAGATTTTGATATAGCTAAAGCTGTCGATGCTTACCAAGTGTCTCCTGAACGCCCATGAATCCCCCAACAATCAGCGACCGCAACTAGAACCTGGACTTGCACCATAGGAAGATTCAGAGATATAGGGGTGAGTACCAGAAAAAGGCACCTAGTAGGTATCATCGACCGACTGAGTGAAATACTGTAAATATAGAGAACTGCAACAAGTCTAGCAAATCAATACTCAAATCAAGGAATAAACATGTTTGGAGAATCCACAAACCCCAACTAAACCAACCCGATTGATGACCAATGATATCGACTGACGAAGACTGAGTAGGCCCATACCACAATTGTCACAGAACTAAGACATAGCGTTATACGTGGGTGTAAGGCTCTAATATTTATGCTTGTATACCCCCGAGCCCCCATAAGCCAAGGAGGTACACCCGCGCATAATTTGGTTAACTAAATCACAATGGAACCCAACTCTCAATGCCACATGATCAAGGGGTCAAGTTGTACATGGGTGTAAGGCCCTAATGTCTAGCCTGAACGTCCCTTGAGCCCCCATAAGCCCAGAGGGTACACCCACACATAATTAGGGTGTGGATATATATAACGGTGGGAAGAATCCCCTACGGGAGAAAGAATCCCCCTAACATAATCAATAGTATCTCAAACCCGAAATATAATCGATAGGGTTCTCGACCCAGAATATCAATAGGTGCTTGGACCTCGGAATCGGTGCCCAGGACTCGAACTCTCAGACCTGGCCATTGGGACTCGGACCATGGGGAGCATCACCTAGGACTCAGATACTCAAACATGACCATCGAGACTCAAACCACGGGGACGTCATCTAGGACTCGAGCATAGGAGTAGTCATCCATCCAACCAGTCTACCTGTATCTAAACCTCTGAAGTCATATCGTGCCTCAAGATAAGCATCACAAAACCCAACCAAGCATAACCACCACCTCTCTCAAACAATAACAGGTGAATCAGTCTTAGGTAAGAAAAACTAGTGTACAACGACTAACAACAGTATACCAAAGTGTGTATGTCACTGATCAAAGTAGAGTAGGGCCCAAAAAGGCCAAGTATGCCACATTACACCCAACCACAAGTAATCTAGAGTAGAGCATGTGCAACTATGGTCATATCCCAAGTATCCACGACAATCAAGCCCAACAGAGTCATATCTATATCGGAATCAGGACACAATATGGCATATATTGCATAACACCCTCATAGTCGGCATATCTTCATCATGGATAACCCAGTAAATCCCATAGGATATAGTATACGTCTTCCTACCAGGGTCATATCCTCATTTATAGCCTATCAGCGGTTCAATAACAACGTATCTCATATCAAGAATTGCAAGGCCCAACCCGAAGCACACTCTCAATATTTTTTGGAATATAACATGTTTCCCCAGTTATCAGTAGGTATAATAAATGTACAATGGATAATAGTTGTATCTAGAAGCATATAAGTCACAGGCAACACATAACCATATCTAATTGGTGGTTATTACAAAATCTAGGCAGCCACAAGTACTCAGTACAAATATAGATAACCATAGCCGCATCATACCACTGGGCCTCATAAGAGCCCCTAGAGTCAGATATAGATGCAAACTAGTGCACAATACAGCATGTAATCACTTGTCAGCCTCACAAACTAGTATATCTCAGTAGCCTTTGGCCACACACACACATGCAAGTGAGAGTCAAGCTTAGTGTGCGTACCTATCACATATTCCCAGCCTAATCTAGCCCTTGTCAGACCCTCTCGTAGCCTGACAGTGTCAGAACTCAGCTAATACAACAGCTAGAGCTAACACAACCCTTAATACAATAACCATCGTCCCATATCATCACATATAACACATACAAGACACAACCAACCATGTACAACACATATTCCATAGCTCAACCCATAAACAACACATTTCTACACATTCCAGCTCACATGCACATGCATTTCAATTAAGTATAAGGTTTGGAGAAGCCTAGCCTACCTATAAGGCAGTTTCTCATGATCCTAGTTAGTCTACTTGAGCTTTTCCCTTCTTGATAGCCTCCAGACATTGCTCAGCCACCAAAATATAAATTATAGGGTTATACGATCGATTTCGTTGTAAGATTTTGAAAAATGGGTGAAATTATATCAATTATGACTAAAATAGGAAAAAAGGGCCCATGATCGAAATCCTGAATAAATTCTCATAAAATGATCCCCACATCACCCCGGGTCTATAGATAGAAATTTAGCCCAAACCGGACTTCAGAAGGCCGAGAAATGACTAAAAATGAGGTTATATTCTTTACCAAAATATTTCTCTCAAAACTTTCTCGGTCAAATTTTATTGATAAATGCTAAATTTATCAGAATCCAAGCATATCTCAGCGTTTCTCTTGGAAATTAGAATAACTTAGACTCAAACTTTACTTAATTCTGCCAATAATCGACTGAGATATTGAAATGTAAAGTTTTCACATATTTCGAGAACATAACCTAAAACAATATTTTCACCTCGAAATATGAGCCAAAATCAAAATCCGATGCCTCCACAACATTTCTTGCAAAATTATGAGTCACACAGTCATTTGAATCGCTAAAAATTGAAGTTTAGAATCAAAAGTTACCCTTTAAGGAAATAGTGGCAAGAGGCTGTACGCAATCAACCTTTATAGTCATGGCACCACCCAACCATTGGCCTCCGTGAATGCGCGTGTCTGACTTTGAACGCGGGGCTGGCACATTCCAAGCATCCGCAAACGTGGGCCAAGGTGCCGCGAATGTGGGGTTGTTCCTTTGCATTCTCGTGCGGACGCGCCAAGGCTCTCGCGAACGCAAGGCTTTAGCCTCTTCTGTTGGCACCAATAACGTTTAAAACTTCCCTGAGAAATTCTCAGGCCGTTCAATGTCTATTTTACACAAATAAATAATGCAGCCACATGAATTTCGACGCTCTGGATCCATGGATCCAACGATACGATCGAAATTTTCAACGGAGCATCCTACAAAAAAATGAGTGTCCTACTTCTTTTTTGACTAATTTTAGCTAAAAGAACTGAGGGGGTCAACATGCAATCGGACGTCCCCGCCAATTGAGGAATGGTCGTTTTAGGATATTTTTTATGTTTCAGAGCCAACCACACCATCAGATTCCCATTTCGAGCACTTATAGCTAGGTTTTTATAGAAAAACATTTTTTAGCTTCCAATTATGCTCATTTTGCAACTTTTGACTCAAATGCATATTAGGACCCTCCACCATCACACCAACCACCCTCTTAGCCCAAGTTGGCCATTTCAAAACTGATGGAACAATCAAAATCCCATTTTGAGGTCGTTTCTTAGGATTTTATCAGAAATCTCATTTTTGTAGCTATAACTTCCCGCTAGCTCACAACTCCACATAGTTCACAACCAATTCAACCCATAATCATCCCAACAAGTCATAAATGGCCCGAGGTTACCATACACATGGTCAAATTGCTAGGATAACCACAGAAATACAGAAATAGCTTGGAGGATCATTACAATATCCCCCACTAATAAGACTTTCATCTATGAAAGTAAAACTAAGGCATACCCGATGGCCCAAATAGGCTGGGGTACTGCTTCTTCATCTCAACCTCCAACTCCCGAGTAGGCTCCTTGACTGGATGATGCCACCATTAAACCTTAACCATTGGTATCACCCGGGAGCGTAATTGTCTAATATCCCTGGTTAGAGCAGCTACCGGTTGCTTAATAAATGTCAGATAGTCATCTAACTTAATTGAACCCTACTGGAGCATATGTGGAGATATAGAAATATTGGTATAATATCGATACGTGAAATACAAGGTGTATAGCAAAATAAGCTAGAGGTAGGGTTAACTCACATGCAACCGACCTAACCCGCCTCAGAATCTCAAAGGCCCAATATACCGGGGCTAAGCTTACCTTGTCTACCGAACCACATAACCCCTTTCAGGGATAATACCCTCAAGAACACTCTGTCTTTAACCTCAAATTGTAAGAATCAACGTCTGCGGTTAGCATTACTCTAGTGCTGACTTTGAGCTGTCTTTGGTCTATCCTAAATAACCCTGAATCTGGCTAAGGCATCTTGCAATAATTCTGTACTGTATGGGCTCAACTTTATAGACTCAAATCGCCTGACCGAAGTACGGTATCATTGGCTATACAATTCCTCAAATAGATCCATCTAAGTGCTGGTGTGATAGTGATTACTATAAGCAAGCTCAGGTAATGGCAGAAACTGGTCCCACTGAGCCCCGAACTCTAACACACAAGCTCGTAACATAACCTCCAACTCTTGTATCTTACACTCAGACTAGCCATATATCTGGGGTTGAAAGACGATGCTTAGACCAATTCGGGTCCTTGGATCTTGCTAGAAAGCTCTCTAAACGCTAGAGGTAAACTGTAACCCTCAGTCGGATATAATAAATATTGGTACCCATACAGTCGGACCATCTCCATAATGTAACCATGGATCATCGCCTGACACCGAGGGTAAACGAATCAGAAGAAAACATTCAAACCTAGTAAGACAATCCACTATGACTCAAATACTATCATAACCTCTGAAAATACGAGAGAGCCCCACAACAAAGTCCTTAGTCACACGTTCTTACTTCCCTTTGGGAATTGGGCAATTGCTAGAGTGTCCTACCTAGTCGCTGATGCTCAACCTTTACTTGCTGGCAACTATGGCAATACGACACATACTCGACAATATCTCTCTTTGCCATCCTACCGATAATGTTATCTCAGATCTCAGTACATCCTCACCATACTTGAGTGGAATCGGGGGTCATGTACCTCACGTAGGATTAGCAGTCTCAAATCCCCCACTCTAGGAACACACCACTAATTGTCAAATCTTGTGACTCTATTTGAATCAACTGTATCCTGACCACCAATCCTCTGTAGAACTCAGTCTTTGATACCCACTAACAACTCATCCTCAAGATGTCGGGCCTGAATCTGCTCAATCCACGAAGATTGCGCCCCAATGGCGACCAACACTGAATTGGAATCTAAAATATCTAATTAGACTATTCCATTGGGCTAAACAATTACTGCGGCAATGGTTAAGATGGACACACTCATATATAGGCCTTAATCTCATTTTCCTTTACTGTTTAATCAACCAGTTCCAGTAACTACACAATCACCCAAGTATCCACTAGTCAGAGACTCATTTGACAAGTTACTGATGCAACAGTTGTAAGTGATTTCATTCGGATGGCAAATACTCGACTTACCACCCACTAGTATCCACCTTGTACTTTTCTCTGTACCCAGCTAGGCATATATTACTGGCCAATCATGGTCCTTAGTCAGGACAATCTCTGGTCCCGAGGATATAACGTAACACCAATCACTGAACCTCCACCACACTACTAGAACCATATCAAGTATAATCAAGGCAATAACCAAAGCTTATCCACCTGCCGCGATATCATAAGAGGCTAATCAACCCCCCTCTTAAAGATTCATCACACCTGATCCCCCACTAATAAAAGAAACCCTTCACTACGTCAATACATGACCCAAGATAATAAAACCAACAACTCATACCCCAATAAATGACAAAATACCCAAATACATATGAGAAAGTAGAATCCGAATCAAATAGTACTAAAATTGGTTGCTGGCATACGAGAATCATACCTGTAGTAGCCTCATCAAAACCCTCGACCTCTACCCGTGCTGGCACTATATAAACATGGCCCTGATGGCCCCCATCTCTGGCACCTTCTTTGTCTCCGACTCTACTATCTATGGTAGGACCCCTAGAATTTTACTGAAAGCTTTGCTAGTCCTCACATTCCCCACACTGGTCGTCCTTCTGACCCCGGTCCTAGCCTCTGCCTCTACCACCTAGCGAAAGAGATAATCTGGCGGCCTGCAAGGCTACATCTACTGCTCTGGGCTCTTGGCAGTTTCTGACCTAGTGGTCTGGTGCCCTGTACCTAAAATAACCCCAAGCTTTATGGCATCGCCTGCGATGGCTGGCCTTACCTGCCCTCAAGGCCTTGAAGCTTTGACCAACCGCATATGATGGACCTTCCTGAAACCTTAGTGGCAATCTATCAGTTGACCCTCTAAATCAAAATTGGCACTCTCGGGCACCACTCTCATGCCATGCCTATCTATCATAGTCCCTTTAGCCTCTCAACTAATCTACTCCCTGGGTTGGCCGACTCGATTGAAACCTTTGCTAGAGAGATTGGGTTTGGCTGACTAGCCTAAACCACAACCATCAACTGCCTAAGAGCTGCCATACCTCAGGTGTAATCACAAAGGCGACTGAGGAAACTGGTGCTTATAGTTAAAGGGAAGTGGGGCATGCTGTCTCGGCTCAACAGGCTCTGAAGGCTAATCCCTATCCTAGACTAATGGTGCAGCCCTACCTGGCCCCGAGTTTGTACTCTACATGCCATATCTATGAAACACGAGCGAAGTTAGATTCCTAGAAATCAAAGGACCATTGACAATATCGCACAACAAGAATAAAAAACACAGAAAGTTTCTTAAATATCCTGTAGCCTCCTGGAGATAAGCCACAGATGTATCCGCACCCATCCATATGATTCTACTAGATGGTAGCTCTGTACAGCTTAGACTAATGAACCTTAAGATCTGATACCAACTTGTCATGACCCAATTTAGGTCATGACGGCACCCGTTAGATCTCACCTACAAAAAAACCAATTATCCAACCTCAGGGTACCTATCCTAGATATCTAGTCACACACATAATAGATGTTAGACATAAATCAGCATAACCTACCTAGAACCTAGAAGTCAACTGCATAGAGCTACAATAAACACAACCACGTATCATACATATATAATAATAATCATAATATACATAACTAGGAATGCTCTTACAAATACAAGTCACTATACCGTACAAGATCAATGTATGGATACAAAAGACGATCATAAAAAAAGGAAGGAGACTGTGAAGTAGAGCTGTCAGTGCTTACCAAGTGTCTCGTGAACGCCCATGAATCCCCTAACAATCAATGACCACAGCTAGAACCTAGACTTGCACCATGGGAAAATACAGAGATTTAGGGGGTGAGTACTAGAAAATGCACCCAGTAGGCATTATCAGCTGACTGAGTGAAATAATATAAATATAGAAGGCTTAAATATAGAAAACTGCAGCAAGTCTAGTAAATGGAAACCCAGATAAAGGTATAAACATGTATGGATAATCCATAAATCCCAAATGAACCCACCCAAGTGATGAACAATGATACTAACTGACGAAGACTAAGTAGGCCAATACCATAATTGTCAATAAACTGATACATAGTGTTGTACGCAGGTGCAATGAACTAATATCTATTCTTGTATACTCTCGAGCCCCCATAAGACCAGGAGGTACACTCGTACACAATCTGGTCAACCGAATCACAGTGGAACCCAACTCTCAATGCCACATGATTAAGGGGTCAAGAGGTACATAGGTGTAAGGCCCTACTATGTAAGCCTGAATGCCCATGAGCCCTCATAAGCCCAGAGGGTACACCCACACATAACCCGGGTGTGAATATGTGTATAGATCCATGGGTAATTAGTCGAGTCCTCCACCCAAAGTACCATATAACAACCAGGTCCTTGACTCAAAGTATCGTATCATGTCAGGTCGTGAAACTCGACCCTGACTCCTCAATAGATATATATAATGGTAGGATGAATCCCTTGTAAGAGAAAGAATCCCGTAACATAATTAACAGTGTCTTAAACCCAAAATGTAACCGACAGGGTCCTCGACCCAGAATATTAATAGGTGCTCGAACCTCAAAATTGGCTCTTGAGACTCAAACTCTTGAATGTGGCCATTAGGACTCAAACCACGGGGAGCGTCACCTATGACTCAGAGACTCAAACATAACTATCGAGACTCGGTCCGTAGGGACATCATCCTAGACTCGAGCATAGGAGTAGTCATCCACTCAACTAGTCTATCCGATTTTGAACCTCTGAAGTCATACAATGACTCAAGATAAGAATCACACAACCAAACCAAGCATAACTATCACCTCTCTTAAATAATAACCAGTGAACCCAGTCTCAAGTAAGAAGAACCAGTGCACAACAACTAACAATAGTATTCCAGAGTGTATATGTCACTGATTATAGTGGAGTCGTGCCCAAAAAGACCAAGTATGCCACAGTACATACAACCATAGGTAATCGAGAGTAGAGAATGGGCAACTATGGTCATATCCCATGTATCCATGATAATCAATCCCAAGGGAGTCATATCTATATCGGAATTAGGCCATAGTATGACATATAATCCGTAACACCCTCATAATCGACATATCTCCATCATGAATAACTAGTGTATCCCGTAGGATATAACATATGTCTCCCTAGTAGGGTTATATTCTTGTTTTTAGCCTATTAGTAGTTCAGTAGAAACATATCTTATATCAATAGTCGCAAGGCCAAATCTGAAGCACACTCACATCATTTTCCAGAATATAGCATGTTTCCCCCAAGTTATCAGTAGGTATAACAAATGTACAATGGTTAACACCTATATATAAAAGTATATAAGTCACAAGCAACATAGAACCACGTCTAATCGGTGGTTATACCCCAATCTAGGCAGACATAAGTACTCAATATAGATAGTAACAACCACATCATAGATATCCCAACCAACCAGAGCCCCTAGAGTTATATATAGATTCTATAACCAGTGCACAATGCAACATGTAATCACTTTAATAGCATTAGGACACACACATACATGCAAGTGAGTCAAGCTTAGTGTACGCACCTGTCACATATTCCCAGCCCAATCCAGCCTTTCTTAAGCCCTCTCGTAGCCTTATAGTTCCATAACTCAGCTAATACAGTAGCTACAACTAACACAACCCTCAATACAACAACCATCATCCCGTATCATCATATATAACACATATATGGCACAACCAGCCAAATACAATACATATTCCATGGATCAACCCATAAACAACACATTTATACACATTTTAACTCACATACACATGCATTAGAACTCAACCTAAGGTTTAGAGAAGCCTAGCCTACTTGGAAGGTGGTTCCTTGCACTCTTGATTAGTCTGCTTCAACTTTTCCCTTCCTGATAGCCTCCAGATGTTACTCATCTACCAAAATATAAATTATAGGGTTAATACGATTGATTCAGCTGTAAGATTTTAAAAAATAGGCAAAATTATATTAATTGTGCCTAAAATGGGAGAAAATGGCCCCCACACTCAAAATCCTGAATAAATCCTTGTAGAATGATTCGTACATCACCTCGAGTCTACAATTAAAAATTTATCTCGAATTAGACCCCAAAGGTCGAGAAATGACTAAAAAAAAGGTTATATTCTTTACCAAAAAATATTTCTTTTAAAATTTTCTCGATCAAATTTTATAGAAAATAACTAAATTTATCAAAATCCAAGCATACCACAATGTTTCTCCTAGAAAGTAGAACAAATTAGACTTAAATTTTACTTAATTTTGCCAAGAATCGACCAAAATCCAACACCTTCACAACGTTTCTTTATAAAATTCAAGTCATCCAGCCTTTTGAATTGCTAAAATCGGTGCTCCAGATCAAAAGTTGCACTTTAAGAAAATTGTGGCAAGAGGTAGTTTGCGACTAGCCTTTATAGGCATGGCATCGCCCAGTCGTTAGCCTCCTCGAACGTGCATTCCTGGCTGCAAACGTAGGGCTGGCACATGCCAAGCCTCCACGAACATGGGCCAAGGTGCCACAAATGTGGGGCTTTGCCCCTATATGCCCGCACTGACGCGCTAAGGCTCCTGCGAACCAAGGATTTGGCCTCTGCTGTTGGCCCCAACAATGTTCAAAACTTCCCCGAGCCATTCCTGAGCCATTCATTTTATGAAAATTAATAATGCAAACACGTGAATCTTGACATTTTAGATCAAACAGTGTGGTCGAAATTTCCAACGGAGCATCCTATGGAAAAATAAGGGTCCCAATTCTTTTTGGCAAATTTTAGTTAAAAAACTAAGGAGGTCAAAATGCAACCAGAAGCCCCTGCCAACTGATGAAGGATTGGTTTAGTCTATTTTCGATGATTTGTAGCTGACCATGCATTATATTCCCATTACAAACATGTTTAGCTAGTTTTTTTTATAAAAAAAAACACTTTTTAACTTTTGATTGAGCTCATTTTGCAACTTTTGACTCAAATTCATACCGATACCCTTCACCCTTAGACCAACCACCCTCCTAACCTAAGTTGGCCATTACAGAACTGATGAAACAATCAAAATCCCATTTTGAGGCCATTTGCTAGGATTTTATCAAAAATCTCATTTTTGTAGTTATAACTTCTCACTAGCTCACAACTCCACATAGTTCACAACCAATTCAACCCATAATCATCCCAACAAGTCTTAAATGGTCCGAGGTTACCATATACAAGCTCAAATTGCCAAAATAACCACAAAATATAGAAATAGCTCAGAGGGTCATTACAACTGAGTTATATATGATTGGATCAATGTAACTAGGGTTTATGATTTTCACTTGAGTTAAACTAATAGTAAACTCTCCAACTGAGTTAGGTCTGTATAAGTTCATGGAGTGAATAATCAGTCATTACATATGTATATTGTATGAGTACTTTTCCAATCCCAATGATTGGCTATTCAAGATGCATGATATATATATGTGATGAGTTTGAATTTAATTATACTTTGTTTATATGACTGTATGATTGATCTATTATAACGTTTTTAATCTCAGAGTCAATATATCTCCTTTTAACCCCCTTATCACCATTTTGAGTCAAAACAAACTTGAGGGTCCTAATTATGTTGACTCGAGAAGAAACCTTGACATTGTGTTAATTGTTGTAGAGTACAAATTATTACTCCATGAAGAGTATCTATTAAAACTTGATGAATAGTCTAGTGATGAGGATAATCTTTCTTATCAAAAATAGCAAAAGATCGATGAGATGGAACGGTGTTACATTCTGACTTCAATGTCAAATGTACTACAACATCAACATTAAGCTATGTTGTCTGCTTTTGAGATTCTGGAGAATCTCAAATAAATGTTTAGGAATAGAGTCGCTCAGCTAAGCAGACTTCCATGAGAGATCTCATGAATACTAAGATGGCTGAAGGTACTCTTGTTAGAGACCATATTTTGAAGATGATAAGTCTTTTGAATAAACTAGAGGTCTTGGGGGCAATTAATAATGAATTCTCTGCCAGATAGTTTTCAATAATTTTTCCTTAACTAAAAGATGAATAAGATGAGTTTGTCTTTGGCATATTTGTTGAATAAGTTGTAGGTGGCTGAGACGATTATCAGATGGCACTACATGTTGAGAAAGGTTATACTTCTAAACTGAAAGGTGGACAAAAAAAGAAAAAGACTCACAAAGCTAAGAAAATTGCACCTTCACCTAGTGGCATGAAAAAGCCTACGAGAAAGTGTTTTTAGTGCAAGATGCCAGACCATCAGAAGGCGTTGTGTCCAGTTCTCTTAGCCAAATAGAAGAACAACTCAGGTAATTCACATTCACTTGTCGTTGAACCATGTTTAGAGGTTGTTTCTACCAGTTCATGGTGTGTAGACTCAGGAGACACTGAATGTGTCATTGAAAAATGTTTAGAGATTATTTCTACCACTCCATGGCGTGTAGACTCAGGAGATACTGATCACATCTGCACTATTTTGTAGGGGTTTCAAGAAACGCGCAAGCTAATTAGAGATAGTTATGATGTTAATTTTATTGATAGAGGATGTGTTATTAGTTATAATAAGTATTTTATCCTTGCAAGTTCATTGATTGATGATCTTTTTATTATTAATATCTCTCCAAAACTGCAACAAACTAAAAAACTGAATAATGTCAACCTTTCAAGTAGAAGAAACTGTTTTTCTGAATTTAATGAGACTAATTTATGGCACCTGCATCTATGTCATATAAATCTAGATAGGATTTTAAGGTTAGTTCGAGATGGACCTTTAGATTCATTAAAAATGAAGGCACTACCAACATGTGACTCTTGCTTAGAAGAAAAAATGACTAAGAAACTTTTCTCCTGAAAAGGAAATAGAGCCAATGAAAAATTAAAGTTAATTCATTCTAATTTGTGTGGCGCGACAAGTATACATTGAGCATAAATATCATTTGATTCGAGACATAGTGCAAAGAGGAGATGTGATGGTTGTGAAGATTGCATAAAAATAACCTGACAAACCCTTTCACAAAAGCTTTGCCACAAAGATCTTTTGATAGACATGTTGAAGGAATGGGTGGTAGAGCTGTGGATGCATGGTTATGAGTCTAAGTGAGAGATTGTTCGGATATACTATTAACCATACATTTGAATATAGTATTATTTATTGAACAATTGTTTATTTATTTATTCAATTCAATAAAGTGTTACATTAAATAGATCAATTTTTTCATATATGTGTCATCAACTATTATATAATAGGTGATTTGGTGTATTGAGTTTAAGCTTAAAATTTTGACAAACTATTGGAAAGATTATAGCACGAGATTATATGTAATTTATCATGATTATGAGAATGGTATGGTTCTAACTTCTAGTGCTAGTACATTTTGTAGGTATTGAACAAGACCAAGTAGAAATAGATGTTTTGAATTGACTGATAAAAATATATTCTCTAAACTATTAAATGTACTTATATTCTTAATCCTGATATACTGATTATGAGCTATATATTGATTATCATTTTGATTTATTAAAAGGTGAGATGCCGAGGTGAGTCGATATGCCTGTTAAATTGAATGATAGTAACATATATTGGTGAAATAATTTATTAGTTAATGGAATTCATGTCTCAATATATAGATTGATGATAGACTCTTTTATGAGAAGCTTATAAGTTTTTATGTGCAAACCCGATTGCTTGATTTATGAATCTGGCACATAAAATAAGTTAAGTATTGCTCTAAAGAAAATTATTCATTAAATTAAATTCATCAGTAATTTAATTTATTGATTAGTATATGTAATCTTGACATGGGGAATTACATAAGCGTTTAATGAGAAATTTTGAAATATAAATGTAGGAGTGTAATTATGAATTTTTAGTGGAATAATTTGTAATTTATTATGATAAAAATAATTCAAATTAATTTAAATTATTTTCATAATAGGAAGCCTTAATAATTAATTCTGTGGTTCCTATAATGCCCATATTTAACTAGAACTCAGAATCTTATTTCTAATAAAAGGAGGACATATATTAGTTTTTGATTTTTCAAGAAAAAGTAGGTTTCCTTCTTCCTTTTGCATTTGAAAAGGTCCTCTATAAATAGGAGTTTTCTAACCTAGAAAATTAAGAAAATTAATTAGTATTCCATATAATACTTTTTCATCCAAGTATTGAGAGCGTTTGATTGTTAATTTGGGATCACTATAAATGACCGTAGAACTGAAGTCTGATTGCTTCAAGATATTTGCGCACGCTTCAAGAGCTATTTCTCGAATTAATTTTCAGCATACTTTATGTGTGATACGTATTTGTGATTGTTGTCTATAATTAATGTAAGAAGTAAAATCTTGGGAATGCTTCTAATGGGTAATATTTTTCCAACAAGAATAACATGCTTAACGTGCATTGCTTGGTAGCAGACTGAATATGTGCGTTTGGTGTAATATTTCTTGATATTTTTCTTATAAAATAGAATACTAACTAGTGAAATTAATTATTAATAGTTTGTTAAATAAGCTCGACCCTTTCAATGGTAAAATCACAATAACATACCTTGTGTACTCTTACAAAAATTATGTTAATCAAGAAAGATAAGTTTAGAACAAATTCGTAATCAGAAAATAAGAAAAAAAGAGAAGCCTAAAAGAATCTATGAAAAATTCCAAGAAGCTTATCTAGACCAGTGTACAAGAGCAAGAGCCTCATCAACCTATAATTTTTATTTTATGAAAGTCAAATAAAAGAAGCAAAAAATGCTAAAAAGTAGAGAACAACCCAAAAGATCATTGCCTAAGAAGTCAATGTAAGATCCCTGTTACCTTTTGATTGATAGGTTTTGCAACAAGCTTACCTTTACTTCTATTAATAAATTAGATAAAAAATTTAAATTTTCAATCTTTAAATTTTCTTTTGAAATTTGAAAGGAAAGTAAACTTTTTTTGCAAAACTATCAACAAACACAACTTCAAAACCTTAGAGAAAACACCTTATTTATGAAACAAACCGGCTTGCTATGCTAGCGTATGAATTCTTGAGTTATTAAATCATAGTTTAGTTAGTTGACAGTATTTAACCTGTGTGGTGTATAATAACCAAATAAGGATACTTGAAATAAATTTAAAATGGTACGAAAATAGCGAATGTATTCAATCAATGGAGAATTCATTCACTCTCCCCATGAAGACAACTACTATGAAGATGTGACTTCAATTTGAGTGGTTAATAATGCAAGTAACGTAGGCATGATGATATTGTGTTGCGTCATATTTTCCTTAGTTGTCTTGCTACCTTGCTAATAATTTGGTTATTAATAATAAAATAGAAAAAATTATGCGGATAGGCAAATATATACTAGTTAATTAGCTAATATAGTTATAATTTGAAATAATTACTGCTCGTGACTAACATCTTTGTATAATTACAGTTTGAGTTTATACAACGAATTGTATAGTGAATTGTATCAAATGTACAAATACTGCGAATTGTATAGGAAATGTACAAACAATGTGAATTGTATATGAAATTATACGAATGTTGTACATGAATTGTATAGCAAAATATACAAACATTATAAAAAAACTGTGATTTTCTATAGCGAACTATACAAATGATGCGCGAATTGTATAGCGAAATATACAAACAATGCAAATTGTATAAGAATTATACAAACGTTGAGCGGGAATTATATAGGAAAATATACAAATGCTATACGAAAATTGCGAATTGTATACCAAATTATACAAATGTTGCACAAATTGTATAAAGAAATATACAAACATTGTTATAGCTAGAGTTACAAAATGTAATTACCCAAACTATAACTATAAGCATAATTAAGGTAGTTTTGAGTGGCTATATGCGAAAATTCCTCTAAAAAATTATTCCTTCTATCCCATTTTATGTGGTATTCTTTTCTTTTTAGTCCGTCCCAAAAAAATACCTTACTATAATTAGAAATAATTCAACTTTAAAATTCCTCTTTTACCTTTAATGAAATGAATCTCAACAACACAAATATTTAAGGGGTGTTTTAAACCATAAATTTCAAAAGTCTTTCTTTTTTTCTTAAATACCATGTCAAGTCAAAGAGTGTCACATAAAATGAGATGGAGGGACTAATTTTTTACTTGACCATTGTATATTTTCTCATAAGAATAACCATGAGGCGGGGCAAGAGCGAGACAAAGTTGAAGCTTAACGGAGTAGGCAGAAAAAGATATTAATGGGGAAGGGTAGAGCAAGACGGGGTAGGGCAGAACAGGACGAGTAAAAGTATATTTTCAGAAAATAAGTAATGGGGTAGAGTAGGTATAAGACTGATATTTTAATTGTAAATGTAAGAAACTAAGTTTCATTCCTGAAAAAAACAATCAAGAAAGAAAAAGTGACAAACAATGATGTATATTTTAATAATTTATGTGAAGGTTACAATCTTGATAAAATCTAATGAAAAAAAGATGTAGTCCTCTGATTTGTCTCCTCACAATCTTCAACTCAAGATTTTTACTTTGTTCTTGAATCGATGAAATACTTGAAACTCACCATTTAGAGATGAAGACTTATTTGTATGCGAAAGACTTATAGATCACCATTGAAAAATAGAGCTTTAGTTTTTTTCATGTATTTCTGCTCTTCTTTTTCTGGTCTTATAAAGATCCCTTTATATAGTTGTAACCTAGGATTTTGGGGGTATTTTTTTTCCATTAATTTTAAAAGACCTTATGCTTGAAGAGCATGAGTTGAGCTCATGTTGTCAACTTAACAGATTGACCCAAATATTAATTGTACCTTATTTAAGTTATATAATTTTAACTTAAATATTAATCGACTTTATTAATCAATAATTTGATTTGATCAACATATCGTGAATTTAAGATTTAAAACAAATTTAATATGAATTTATCAATAAAACTTCACTGTGTACAGTAAAATCAACAACAATGCAAATATATGGATCTTATCAATTTCAATATTACTAGCATGCAGAAGATTCAATTCAGCAAACATTAAATGAATTTTATAGTGGAAAGACATATACAACATTTACATTTTGGTATGAACTCAATTGGTGTGTCAATAATGGGCTTGTCGTGATCTGAAATCGAGTGTGATGATATTTTCCTTTAACCCATCGAGGCAAGTCAGGCTAAATATGATTAATTAAAGAGATGCAGAAGCTAAAATGATAAGACAAACTAAAAAGGAAAGAACGAAACATAAGACATAAATATCGCAATCCAAAATCATCCTAGAACTAGTGTCACCTGTACAAGCCTTTACTACAACAGAATTTAAAGAAATAAGTACAAATCTCAATTTATTTATTTCTCAAATAGAACAAAAAAAAATATAATCAGAAGTCTGAAAGTAAACCAAAGAGAACTAGTTGCTACCTTTTACACTATCCCAAAACTCGGACCAATAAGAAATGAAAGATCAGGAGGTACCGAGCTCAATACCTATACAAGTGTAGAAGTAAGGATGAGTATCCAACAACATGGTAGCCAACAAATGAATTCTAGACCTAAGTAAAGCAATATGAACACAAGAACTCTTTCCATCCCAACCACATACCTCTGAAACTACAATCCTGCACGTAGAAAAATTCATCACGCACAACAGATATAATATTTTCATATACATGCATATTTAACTCATTGTACATCTCAGTCAGTAATATAGCCTTCAAGGGAACATAGTCAACAAGGAGCACATATCCACGATTTATAGGCATAAACAAAAAACTCAGTATTTCACTTACAACATCACATGGTATGAGGTACAATATGATGCAAATGTAATGTCAGATAATCATGATGCATATTTTTCCTATGATACACATCCACTTATCGACTAAGGACAGAACTCATGGGAATCTCACTTAGACCATGTATCCACTAGATGACCTCGACAATATCAAATCAAAATATTACCTCGACTATCAGAAATGAGCTCAGCAATATCACATGCCAAAAATGACCTTAACCATCAAAATATTACCTTAGAAATATCACGATCAGTAGAAACCTCAACCTCAAATATCAATATCTCTCTCAATAACCTCGATCGATATAGACCTAAGTCCCAAAATCATCAATATCTCTCTTTTGTCTCATTTTCACAACTCAATGCAAATAAGCACATAAATAAAGAATAGGTGAATGAGATATGGAACACATGATGCCACAATATAAATAGCTCAACAGAATTGTAACACACCACAACTCTATTATTGGGATCCGAATTTTTTCTCATAAATACAAAAGCTTGAACTCAGTGATTTCTTACATGCACCTATGTTTCAAGACTCATTCTTATATATAGGAAGTGGATTACTGTCATAAGAGACCTCTAGTACTTAGTCGAGTTTAAAACTTTCATATCAATTAAGTTTCTTGATTTAAATTTTACAAGGGTCAACTTTAAATTATCATAACTTTTATCACACAAGTAATTTGGTGGCCTACAATCTACCAAATAAAAAGTCTTTGAATTATCTTTCCAAAGCCACCTATTTTACCTCATTTGAAGTTTAGAGTAAAAATTTATGATAGTTTTACTACGGACTGTCAGTGTAGAGTGAAACGACGACCTGACTTATGGGTCGTGGTTTGAATGATGACCCGTCCTGTTAACTTGTGAAAAAACTTTAGAAAGTATATTTTTGGGTCCCTAACTTGACGGACCCAACTACGGGTCATAGATGCTTCTACTGGTCATAGTTTGGACTCATAGAATGGATTTAGAGACCCCAAAATTCACCTAAAAATTTATGAATGGGTTTCTACGGACATAAATTGACCCGTAGATAACTTGGGCACATTTTAAAAAGGATTATTTTGATCTTTTCTCACACTTTTGAAGTCTTAACTTGATGATTTTATACCTATATAAATCCCTAAACATATCTATTCAACCTTTTTACGCTAAAACACATTCTCTAACTTAGAGCAAGGTTTCAAAGGGAGAAAAAGTTAGGATTTCAAGAGAATCTTGGGAGTTATTCCGAGCTATTCCAGGGTTCAAATTTTTCAGGTGTGTAAGGCTAACTAGAACATGAATTATGTTCTTTCATGTGCCCCATAATCCAGATTGATTGAGTTGTGAACGAATTGAGTCTTCCATGAATGTTTCTTGAAAGCTTTTCTTAAATCCTAATGTATTCCTATATAATCTTGCATGAATGATAGTTTTATGAATTAAATACTTGAAAGAGATGATTTTATTTTTCTACATGAACCCTAGAATGAATTATTGTTATTTTACATATTGCACTTAAATGAGTATGCATGAGTATGATTTGAGCCTGATGAGTCTATAGAATTCATAAATGTTTTAACTCTACTTTTATTTCCTGAACACTATGAGTTGGAATGATGGATTATAGAGAGTTTTTATGAGTCATGAGCTAATCCTAAAAAAATGTTACTAAACCAAAGAGTTGATAGTTGATATGATGAATTGAGTTGACAAATGTCCAATGAGACTAATTGAATGAATTAACCATAGGATTGGTGTCCTATGAGCATGTTGAGTCTTGGGAGGAGTATTGAGTAAGAGTAAGTCCAACTCAAACTCAATAACTACGTAGTCAGCATAGGAGAGGATTGAACCATAAAATTGGATGTTTCCCTATTGTCCCAAAAAGAGGACTTGATGTTATTAATTTAGGATCCACTAATAGGATGTTCTTTACTCTGGCAAGGTATTGGATGGATGTGACAATGACATTACTTCGTTGTATCATCTCCGGCTCATAGGTGATGATTGTCGATTAGAGAAACTCTTATATAGGTCTTGATAATACTCTGAGTGGATTGAATTAGATGGTATATGAGTGGTCATTGTCTAAAATGTAATCTTACTTTAGACTCTTGACATACTAATTAAGTTTCTTTTTTTCTTAATTTGAGTTATTTGAGTTGATGTTATTTTACCTTTATATGTTTCATTCTGTCATTTTACATACTCATACATTCCATGTACTGACGTCTATTTAGGCCTGCACCTTTTCATGATGTAGAGCCAGGTACTAGTGATCATCAACAGGCACCCCATTGAGGACCCATTTGCATCTAGTTGATTGGTGAGTCATCTCTTGCTTTCGTAGGATATCATATTTCTCTTATAGCTTTGAGTTTAGTCTTTTCATTCTATTTTGAGGTAGTCATGGATTTGTCATTGACATCATTTAGTTAGATGATATAGAGGTTTCATAGACTAGATTGTCGAGTTGTGATTGGATATTATTTTTATCTGGTTTCTTTCATACTAGTCCTACTCAGTTGATTGATAAATTGTTTGACCTTTGATTATTGATTTGTTATTACTTTCCATTAAGTACTTCTTAATTGTTGATGTCTTTCGTTGTTAGATTGTGATTAAATAAATATGATGAGACCCAGTGATTCGCTTGGGGCTAGCAATAGTTTCTGAGTGCCTGCCACGCCAAGGGTACTCTCCCGGGGCATGATAAGAATGCTACTCAATATAGTTTAACAATTACATCATAATTCATCAATAATGAACTCACATAACATGTATCAAGTTCTATGTATGGATTTCCACCTCAATACATCAAGTAATACATCACTATCAAACCCTCATCTCATTCCACAATATACCTCACGTAATTACACATTTCAATTAATTCACATTTCATTTCAACTAACCAATTGGGAGGTACAAGGTTCAACACACTTAACATAGATTAGATATACACTTTCCTTAGCCAATAAAATGGCAATCAATCCAAAACCAGAGCTTTCCCTTTTCGATTGCACTCCAAAGCACCACAATCTATTCAAAAATGAATTCACAATCACAAATCAAAATTGATGACATCAAAATCATGCAATTTGGGAGACAAGAATAAAATGATCCAAAATTTCAATAGCGTAAAGCAAGTCAAAAATTTGAAAATTTTCACATAGAAACGTTCCTTAAGGTTTTAGGAATTTAATGGTGAAAACAATTTTGAAAAAAGGAGTTAAAACGAGTCAACAATCACCTTTTTAAAACAAAAAACAAAAAAAAGTTCATGGAATCTCTAATTTTTTTAATTAAAATCTCTAATTTTGATGTTAAAAATATAGATTAAACAATAAACATTGAAGAAAAGGATTGAAAATAACTTACTCAAATAATTTTTCTCAAAAATTCTATCACGATCCAACTTTACAGGTCATGATGGCACCTACCATACCCCAGATAGGCAAGCCTAAACCTATCCTGAAACAGTTAGCAACGGGTATAACAAAACAGTTTAACAAATAGCCAACATAAGATCAAACTTGTACTAGATATATATACACAACAACAACAAAATATCCATCCCAGACCTGGAAGTCATTTGTATAGAACTACTATAGACAACACACTAACCATAATACATCTCTATATACATATACAGAACCAAAATAATATACAAGGGAAGTCTCGAGGTACAAAAGACAGTCATTGATACAGAAGGAGACTGGAAGGATCTAAGGACGTCCAATGCTCACCACTAGTCTTTGAATATAAGTTATCACAGGAAGGGTCGCCGTTGATAGCTCATGTTAGGACCTGCACCACGAAATAGATGCAGAAAATAGGGGTGAGTACCAGGGATGGGGTACCCAGTAGGCATCATAGATCGATTGGGTAAGAACAATAAATAAAGCAGGGATAAGATAGAATATAACTTCACCAATGTCTAATCACAAGGATCAAAGTTGTATGTAGGCGAGTATGGAAGTAATTAGGACCGGATGACTAAGTAGTGATGTACGAGGGTTTAAGTCCCTATTGTCTATGCCTATATGCTAGGTAGGCCCCCATAAGCTCAAAAGGCACATTCATGCACAATAAAAGGGTGAATAGTGTAAGGTTTAGGTGTCAAGTCTGGATGGAGCTTGCAAACCTCTATGCACGTACAACCACACTCCTAACAAAACCAACAATTAATACTTTAACCCACTCTGTATATCCCATTTCGGACTTTAACCGGAACTACCATTCAGACTTTAACCAAACCAACTCGGACTTTAACCGAACAACTAGGACTTTAATCGAGCAACTCATAACCTGGACTTTAACAAAGGATAAGGTCAGATGTGGCCAGTGGTTAACTCAAGAGTTTCACCTTGTTCTTGAATCAATGAAATACTTACGACACACCACTTGGAGATGAAGATTTCTTTGTATGCGGAAGACTTGCATATCACCATTGAAGAGTAGAGCTTTTTTCCTATATATTTTTGTTCTTCTTCTTTTTCTGGTCTTATGAAGATCACTTTATATAATTGCAAGCTAGGATTTTGGGGGTATTTTGATCTTCAGTTAATTTTAGAAGACATCGGGTTTGAAAAGTATGAGTTGCGCTCATCTTGTCAACTTAATGGATTGACCTAAATATAAGTTGTACTTTATTTAGGTTATATAAGTTTAACTTAAATTATTGATCCAACTTTATTAATCAATAATTTAACTTGGTTAATGCATCGTCAATTTAAGATTTAATTCAAATTTAATATGAATTTATCAATAAAATTTCACTGTCTTCAATAAAATCAACAACAATTCAAATTTGTGGATCTTATCAATTTCAATATTACTAGCATGCGAAAGACTCAATTCAACAAACATTAAATGAATTATAAAATGGGAAGACATATGCAACATTTGCATTTTGGTATGAACTCAATTGGTGTATCAACAATGGGCTTAACTTAATTAAGGTAGAAATAGATCCCTTCTGTCTCAAAATTGCATCAGAGATAAATGAAACAATTCCTTCAAGTATCATAGATAGAGTCCAAGAAATCAAAACTCTTATACAACAAAAAAAATCCTCATCAACCACTATTTTCTTAGACAACATAGCTTCAAGCTGCTCTTTTTATTAACTCGAAGCTGCACTATTCATTATTATCAAACAAATGGCTATAATAACATGTCATATTTACTGCCCATCAAATCATATTACATAAATTAAATTAGATAAAAAGAGTAATCTATAAGTCAGATTAAAATTAATTTTTAATTATAGTCTAATATTAGTATGGGCATGGGAATGCAGTTTAAACTTTAAAGGTAACACATTTATCTGAATTAATATTTTTTAATGCGGAGTATAATTTTGTGTATAAAAGATGATAAAATTTGTAATAAATAATAGTTATGAACACATAATTTCAAGAATATAATAAATTCAATACTAAAAATACCTCAGCGTGAAATTTATAAAGTAAAAATTTTGATTGTGCTTTTAAATATTAGTTGTAAATTGTGAACTTGGCCACTTGGAGGCAATTTCGCGGAAATTGGTTTATTCTATATCATAGGACTTGAACATTTTGATTAGGGATATTTACCTAAATAATACATTATATATTAAATATTATTATTTTTTAGGATATTTTTTTAATTACAATCTATAACATATTTTATCAATAAATTACAAGAAGTTTCTTCTTTTTCTTTCTCTCTTTTTTCTTTTCTTTTTTTTCTTTTCTTTAGCTAGCTGGTGTCTTTTTCTTTCTTTCTTTTTTAAATTCTCATATATGGAAAAAGTGATAAAATAAAGACTTCTAAATCTTTCTTATTTGAATTACTTCTATTTCTTTCTTATTTGAATCAGGAAACCCGTGGTCGCTAAGGAAAATCCTAATTTACATGGGTTCTAATTAGTGATAGAATCTCTATATATAAAACCTTTATAAATAAATA